>JACEIK010007129.1:0-74359 GCA_018107945.1 Datura stramonium
TTAATTATGAATCTTCTCTCAATGTATTCTGACGTCCTCCTACTAAAAGAAACATAAAAGGTATTTATACAGACAATTGAAACCTTTTCCTAAGCTAACAGGGAAAAATCCAAATCTTGCGCCAATACATCTTACGACTCGTCATACAACCCGTAACAAGATTGTATGAGTCATGCCTTGCTCTCATACATTCCTTGGCTGCTACAGAATTGGCTAAGTGTTGGCAGCGGATACGACGTACCATGAACCTACGAGTTGTACAATCCATCTGTGCCATGGCTCTGAGAACTTTGACATCTTCTGAAGTTTTCTATGAATGTTGTCTTACACCTCGTACCTTGCTCCTACGACTCGTGACTTCTTATTGCATCTTGAGTTCTGCAAAGTCTTTAAGAATCACTGAAGCTTTCCATGGCTTCTAGTACGGGTCGTAGGTAGATGCTACGATCCGTAGGTGCTACCTGTACCGGGAGACTTCTTGTGCAAATTTTCTCTAAAGTATTCTACGACTCCAGTTACGGCTCGTACCATCTTCGTACTACTCGTACTGATAGTCATACTTTGCCTTTGCATTATTTCATCCTTCTAAGCTTTTCCACGAGTCTCAATACGGCTCGTACAAGCTAGGTACGGCTCATACTGAGATCAGTACTTGGCAGATTTTCTGCACTTTTCTGCATCTTTTGCACATTTTTGCTCCAACAGCTATTTTCCCTGAAACCAAAGTAAAAACACCTCATATCCGTATAAACATACTAAGTCCATACTATTTTCTCAGTTTTAAGCGTCAAAAGTGTTGTAAACTCATAGCACATCAACACCCTCAACTTAAGACTTCTTCATGTCCTTAGGAAAAGAAAACAAAACCTAAAAATGACGCTTAACTAGAAAATAAACCTAAGATACTACAGCCAACACCAATAAAAATTTGCACTATAAACTCAAACTGCTTGTTATACACCGAGAATTCAAAGATCGGACCCAGAAGTTGAAATGGAGAATAACTGGAAAATGGCCCAGCAGTTGCAGAACGAGTCACTGAATGACTCATGAGAAGAGCCCACGAGTCGTCAAGTGACTCGTGGGAAGGGCTGGAGTGAACAAGGATATGAGGTCCCCACGAGTGAAGTAACGACTCGTGGTCATCCACCACGAGTCGTCATGTCGATCATGGGTGGAGTTAGGGTATTTAGGGGAGAATTATCCAATGTACCTAACGATGGGACCCCACAAGTCGTGGTATGTCCCAACAACTCATGAGGTGAGTCGTGAGCAAGCCGGATGATTTCCATTGATGTTACGGCAGAATACTTGACGGGAGATGACCATGAGTTGTGGTCATTGAGGAAGAGTCTTTAAGTTCCCCATTACGAGCCCCAGCAGTTCAGCTAACCAGTGCACTTGACTGGCGACTAGACGAGTCGTTATCCGTCCTGACGAATCGTTAGGTCACCCGTTAGGGTCACCTGGCAGTGTTTTTCCTACGAATTTAGTAAGTGTCTTTTCATAATTCCTAAGTTCTTAAGACTTATACTACGTCGTTTAAAGCTCATTTTAGTGGGTTTTTAGCAGGGAAAAACCTATCCTAAGCCATTACTCTCATGCATGCAAGTTTGAAGGATTGAAGGGGAGGTTCAAGGTGATATCTAAAGGTTTCCAATTGGAATCCCAGCTGGGCAATTAGAGGGTGTTAGAATTCACCATTCCCAGGTATGTAAGGCTATGAGTGGGTGCTTTCTTCCACACCCATGCCCATTCCCTATCCAAAATGTGATATAAATTATATATGATCAAGTATGGGGTTTTGCCCAATTGCATGATTCTTCAATCTCTATTCATGGGTATGATTAAAATGAGTTTATATTGATGATTTATGAAGCTTGGGCGGATTCTAACTTGTTTTCCCTTAGAAAAATTATTTTTCAAAATGTGAATCTAAAACGCCCATGGGTGAAGAGTTCATAAAGGAAGAGATTTTTGGTAAATGTGTGATGATGATGAAGTTGATGATGAAAAGCATGTTTTTAAATCTACCCATGATTATGTAGTTGTTTTCAAAGTGAATTGATTAGATCCAAGTATGATAGAGCCTTGGGTGATGCCCACATGTTGATTTAAAGTGATAATTTTCCCGGCAAAAGCTTACCACATGGTTTGAAGTGAAATTTCCCAATAGCTTGTGGTATGTTGAGTAAATATTTCTATACGTAGCTTACCACATTATTTGGAGTAGATGCTCTCACCTATGATTGAGCTTGTGGTGTGATTCGAAATAAAGCTTCTCATATGCATGATTTCATAATTGAGATGTAGGTCATTATTGAGCTTTGTCAATAGACAATATTGAGCTTCATATCCGTATGATGTCTAGTCTATGCATGATTTCATTATGAGCTTTGTCAATAGAAAATGTGTAGCTTCGTTTCATATGATGCTGAGTTATGCATGATTTCATGTTGAGCTTCGTCAATAGACGATGCTGATATTCGTTATATACAATGTACATGTTTTGGGAGAAGAGTCTAGCACTGAGCGGGTTAAGGGTCAATTACCCTATGCCCCAGAACTACGCGCCAATGTAGGTTGATACTATTATATTATTGGGACCTCCCTTGCAATCTATCCCCGGCCCGATTGGCCCTTTAGCTTGATATCGATATCATGGTATCATCCATCGCCCTAGCAAAGTTATGGACGGCTCTACCCAATTGAGTGTGATAGTTGGGATCACGTAAGCTCTATCGTGGTATGTCGGTTAAGTGACGAGACTCCCACTATCTATATCATTCGATTTTGCATTTTCATGACTCATGATGATTACTTATGCATTCATGTTCAAAAAGAAAGATTTGACTCATTGTTCAGCTTTTGATATAAATGTTATGTTTCAGCTTTGATTCATTCGAGTCAGTTATGATGTTCTAAAGCTATGCATGAACATGTTATGATAAGAGTACGGTTTCAGAATGAATGCATGTAGTCTTCTACTTACTCTTAAAAGCTCATGATATGTATGAATGGTTTTTAATGATTTATGTTACTAAAGAGGTTTTACTTACCTTGCATACTCGGTACATTTCATGTACTGACCACATACTTTCTATGTTGCATCATTTCATGATACAGGACCCGGTCTTCAGGTTCAGTTCCGTTCGTAGTTGCTGATTAGAGTTAGCACCTGCTTATTTGGTGAATCCTCATCTTTTGAGGACTAGACCTTCAGTTGTTTTAGATGTCTTTCAGTTCCAGTATTGTTGAGCTAGTTGGGGGTGTTGTCCCATTAGCTCTTTCAGATTAGAGGCTTATCAGACTTAGACATGTATTCAGCTTCAGATATCTATTCTGTTGTTATATTAAGTTTTACTTCCGCTAAGTTTATAATTATGTTTTCTTCATGTTTATTGAATGAGTTAGTTGGATGCTTATTCCATGGGTCGACTTGGTGTCTCTCGGGGTCTCTTGTCCCGTGTCTACGATTCGAGTCTACGCTCGAGTTGTGACACTGCTTTTGACCTTTTTCCGTTAAACCAAATTAGCATTTGCACATCAAGTAACCACAAACCACGATAAACAGGGATCAAGATATGTCATCTAGTTATTAGAAAAGAATCAAGTCATCACCTATAATTTTCACACAGAGAACTGGCAGAATAAAACACAAATCATGTACTCTCATAGCAAATGAAGTCCCCAAATCACAAATATATGAAACTATGAAACATGGGACTGAACAAGTACGACTCCCACTCTCACAAGGAAGTTATAAATACTATACATCAGATACCATAGACTTTCCCTTATTTTCTATACTTCGGCTCTTCAGACACTCAGGTTAGAATCACTATAGGACTTTATTCAGCTTGTAATGTAGGCTTTTGGGTTGGGTATGGTAAATGTGCAATTTTTAGTGACTAAACCTTCCTTGGCACTACATACACGTGGCTCCATTGTTCATTTGTTTCACCCTTTTCACTTTTTCATTTTTTTCCTCCATTTTCTCCATTTTTATGCAATTGCATGTGTGTGGTTGTTTTCAACTTTTCACTCATTTTTCTTTTTTGTATTTTCTCTTCAATTTTTCTTTTTTCAACTCTTTTTTCTTCTTTTGTCACACCACACCTCATTTTAAACCTTTTTTCCTTTCTTTTCCTTTTTCACCTCCCTAAGATCTATGCACCCCTACTCTAGCCACCCTCAACTTAGGCATTTTACATGGGTTGAGGTTCACAATGTCCAAGGAGGGACCAGTACCAAAACAGGTTCATTATAAAAAAAATGGGTAAGGTTAATCAAAGAAAAATGGTTCATTTAAGGCTCAAAGTTGGGATCAAGGGAATCATATTATTCTGGTAGGGTAATTTAAGCTAAAATGGGCTAAACAAAAACAGCCTATGATCCTTTTCTAACCAACCATCCTGAAACCTAAAAGACCAACCGGACAAGTTCTAGATCCTCTACGCAGTATTGAACTAGGTATAGACCTCACTCACTCATGGTACATGTTTTGCATTCATTCTACCTATCCCGTTCATACATGGTTAACTATACTTACTCATGCTAATACACTAAATGACATAAAAAGATCCATGAAAATCATATTCTGCAACCAACAAGTACACCGCTAACCATCCAAAACATTTTAAATAGGGTCAATTTTTTCAAAACATCAAAACTAGTGCATTTTATTGGCTGATTAATCCTAAGATGCTTTCTAATTAAACAAAAACATCCTAAAATGCTAGTTCTACTAGATAGCATGCCCGAGGAGCATGCCCGAAAGGAAAAGAAACACCGCAAGAAAAACCTCGAATGAATCCAAAAATCCCAAAAATATACAACTACACCCTCCTTTTAAAATCACGCTTCATCCTCAAGGATGTAATATAAAACATAAGGAAGAACATACTTGTGGCACACCCAAGCATTTTATCATCCTCTCGCGGAGGTGGTACTTCCGCGCGCCGTGGTGTTGGTGGTGTCCGGCGCAATTAATGGTGTATCAATGGGGGGAATGGTCACCCCTCAAAGAATAACTGCCGATTCTAAGACCTCTCGGAATCACCGGGATAAATGTAGCTTGCCGGGCGGTTCTACACTCGCAAGCTCCGCATGGGCAGTGGTGGAGCTACCTCGCTCCTCTAGCTCTCTCAAGCAGCTCGACCTATGCTCGTCGTGAGTCTACTAACTCTCCAATCTTGCTCTTGCGCTCCTTCTTTCCTTCTTCTTCTTTAGGGTCTCACTCTCCAACATCCGAGACCCTTTCTCCCTTTTCCCCCCACTCCGACGGCCCCAATACACCGCAAAATCAAGCTCCTATCTATCCCCATGTCGAGGTCAAGAGTAGGGGCTGCTAGAATTGATGGTTGTCGAAATAACAGCCTCGATCACTTGGCTCCAAAGAGCCCCCACTACCGAGGCTAACATGAACGTCAGCCTACTCGACCATGCACTCGTTGAAAAGGCTATCAAAGTTGTCTAGTCTCGGCATATAGACCCGTGCATCCGCCTCAATCTCAACCTTCAGCCAAGGATTCACATTCTCCATCATAGACTGCACCTTCTCTCGGGCCACGGCCCTGGTCTCTTTCCTATCTTTTGGGGAAAGTCCCGAGGCACGAGCATATATCCTACTAGGTTTGGCTTGAAAGCCCCATATGGTGCATCGAAGGTGCTAGGAGCTACCTTTAAACGACCGGTGCCCGATCTCTGTCCCGCTTCTTGTAAGGGTGGGGGCATTCACCGCTCCCTCAACTACCCGTGGTTGAGGTAGAAAGTCACTCTACTCATCGGGTTCATTTCATCCTGCATCAAACCAATGTCCGTTGTCCATTGTCCCCTCCAATCAACCGCTCCTCACCATGATCACCTTGAGACCTCCTCCATACATATCCAAATATAAGACTCGGAACGTGGATGGTAAAGCTCAATCCCATAACCCAATCTCGGATCTCCTCCGCGATTGTTACACCCCTTCGTAAATTCTCAACATGTAGATGGCCTATTCGCATGTTGATTAAGAGATTTTTGATGCCATACATGCTAGGAAAAGCCCTAGGAAAGATCAATAAGTGACACATCGAACCATCGCAAGAGAAGGCCGGCGTACCTCCTCCGCTAGCGTCGCAGTGTCAAGGGAGGCTCACCTCCGCGATACACAACACGTGTCACAGAGGCTAGGCTCGATACACAGCGTGTCACGGAGGTGAGGTGCAACCTCAAGTATAAAAGCTCCCAAACATCGGTTTTTCTTCATTTAACTTAAAATTTCAAGAAAATGACAGAGAAGCGTAGGGCCCGTGATTCTTTGAAATTTCCTTCCATTTACATTATTAAACGCTGTCCACACTCAAATTAACCCAAATACCGAGGTATTACAGTAAGGAGCATTCCTACTTGATTTAGTTTCATGAAATTCGCCAAATAATCAGTCGTAAGCAATGAGCTAAGGTAAGTGGAATTGCTCCAAATTAGTGTCAATATACTCCTAGCCCTAAAGTGAGTATTTCTCCCGCTCCTGGACTTTCGAGAAATAGCGAAGCCAATCGTTTTTCGATAAGCCAAATTGGGCTATATATATATATTGAAAGTGATATTTTCTTCCATATTATTAGTGTATTTAGTTCTAATTGATATATATGGAATGCGCTTGGGATACAGCGTAAGTATTGACCGAAGTTACACCAGTTTAGTCGGGAAATCAAGCAAAGGTATGTAAAGCTAGTTCCTTCGGCAAGTTAGTAATCCTAGTATAGAAAATAGCGTGAACTATAGAAGAAAGAATTTAAGTCAGAATTGAGTCCAGTATGAATCTAGCAAGCATTTTTATAATATTATGATATAATCAAGCATTTTAAAGTTAGTAAAGCAATATCGCATACTGTATAATATCTCGTATACAAGATAGCTCAAGCATGAGAATCCGCCACGCAAGAATTTAGAATAAGAAGTCGAATACAAATAGTATTTTCATTAAACATGCTTGCTATATGTGATTATTGTTTGTTCGTACCGTTTGTGCTATGAGGGCACCTCGCAGCCCTGCCGCCCCCGGGTTAATAGTCGTGGCCGACTACCCGCCGCAGGATGAGAATACATCACTCCAAGGAGTGGCATGCCGCCGCAAAAGAGGGACGAAGATGGGATGCAGCATTCTATATCAGCCGATCAGCATAGCAGTATAGCTTACCCTCGCCGA
The DNA here is from genome assembly GCA_018107945.1 of Datura stramonium. NCBI lineage: Eukaryota > Viridiplantae > Streptophyta > Magnoliopsida > Solanales > Solanaceae > Datura > Datura stramonium. The sequence continues at coordinate 7,196 of JACEIK010007129.1, forward strand.
GCTTGCGCCCCCCGTGGGCGATTAAAAATACGTGATACGATCACGCCATACATGTAGAGTCCTCTCGACTCGTACATAGCTATAGTCGAGGCCAGCCCAAGCCGCGTAATTCCAAGGGGACGGTAGAGGTGCTCGTAGTTAATAGGTGAGTGGAGGATTTATTTGGACGGTTTTTGACCCGGGTAGGGGTATATAGATTGTGTGTCGTTGGCACTCCACTATGGGGCCGGTATAGGTCCTTGTTTGTTATATCTATCTATATACTTGATATCTATTAGCCGATAGACAACAGGTCGCCATGATGACAGGTATGCTCCTACCTACTTTCTGAAGTAATGCTTGAGCTTATTTCAAATTCCACGCCCGCATAGCTCTGTATACTCATCGTTCAGAATTTCTAGTTATGTTACTTATATTCAGCTATGTTCAATTTGCTTTGCATAATTTCTGCAGACACTGGTACCGACGCCCGTTTGGGGCGTCGCATTACTTACCTGCAGCTACACATAGACGAGGAGCCGATCCTCGTGATCCTAGCGCCAGTCACGCCTCCGTCCTTCGGAGTTTGGATATTTTGAGGTTTACATCATTTTCTTTGTTGTATCGTATGGTAGGTCCGGGCCCCGTCCCGACCATCTTATCAAAATTCTTAAAGGCTTGCGATTGTGTATATATCTCCCCGCGGTTAGTTGTGCGCCGTGTGGGGCCGTGCGTAGGTTAGTTGTTAAATATTTTCATTTATGTTGGCCGTGTGGGGCCATATCCAGTTTGTAGTGGTGACCTTGTCGGTCACGTAGCCGTTTAACATTTGTTATATTGATTCGTAAATAACTAGTCAAGATGTATGCCTTATCTACCGCATTGTTTTCCCTATATGTATGTGATTCTCGTTAGCCGATGTTATATACTGTGTGGCTATAGGCCTAGACGCGCGCCGGGGGCTGTATTTACACTCGTTATAGCCCATTGATTCCATGAATCCGAGTTAGACACCAGCACCCGATGTGCTTAGGCTCGCACCCAGCAACCAGTCCTAGTAGCACCAAAGCCGCTATACCCCCAAGGCCTAGCGTGACAAACTGGTATCGAGCCGGTCGTGTCCTGTGAGTCCGTAAGCCGTGCTAAGTAGAATCTAATCTATGGATGTGTTGTGCACCACATACTATAGGCAGGAGGCTACAAGGCATAATAGGGTGGTTACTCTTTCTTCATATTCGCCGTGCCATAGAGCAAGATATTATAGGGTTGAGTTCCAAAAAACTAATCATACTTTGCTTACGTATTAAAAGGCAACACTAGCGACACCCTCGCTACGTAGAAGGCCGGATACCAAGAACAGAGAAGGCAACATCAGGATGCCTCGCCATTTAGAATCGCTGACTGAGGGCAATATAGGAGGCATCATCACAAACTCTTCCCATCGCCTCCCCATCTCGTCGTAGAGCCATTCGGAACGATACCACTCCGATAGCTCCTGCATTTCACACCATTCGATTAGGACGTTCGCAAAAGGCGCTTGTTATGTTGGCACAAATGATGGCCATCATTAGTCGCCACTGCACAAGAGAGCCAATGTGGATCTCGTAGTTCGAGGGTCGTGGGAATTTTTGGCATTGGGTCCCCCATTTCACAGGTCGATCGTGCAGGACCCCCGTGATTTCCAGATCGACAGAGAATTTCCGGGTCATACATGTGACACCTGCGTAATCAGTTGAAATGGCAGTATTCTGGGTTGCGAGACATAGTTGTGTCGTGGTACGAGAGCTGGGAAAGGTCTCGAGGGAGAGATGTTTCCTCCGACTCCGGTCCACTTCTGAGGCCTTCCGGATCGTTATTTGCCACGGGAGATCCTAAGAGTTGTGATGGGATCGGGCCTCTGCACTGGGAGCACCTGTGGCTAGAGCGTACGAGAATATGCCTTACAGTTTGACTCCTTAGCCCTCTATGCTCCAGCTTTTGTGGACACTATTACATCCACCGTTCATTATGGGATCGAACCTTAATACAGTGAGGCATGCATGATAGCTACATTACTGAAGATATGGACATTGCCTAGGCATGTGCCTTTGCCCAGATGATCGAGGGCCTTAGACAGCGGCAACAGGACAGTAGAAAGACAAATCGAGCAGCGCCGCAGTGATAGATCAGATGAAATACGGTAGAAAGATTCGTAAAGGACCCAGCCCGTTGTCGACTGTGCCCCCTAGACCACCACCTCCACCACAATGTGCCAGAGGGGTAGATTTACTCATTTATGGGCGCCGAGTATGGTGGCAGTTCTCGAACGGATTCACCTCAGCAGAGTAGATACACACCCCTACCCGCACTTTTGCAGCCGACCTCACACCTAGAGCTTGTAGATATGGCTCCATAGGGTGTTATATATGCGGCGGAGGGGCACATGATGAGAGATTGCCCACAGTGGAGCAAGGTAGCCGAGATACGTGATGGGGATCAAAGGTGTCCACAAGCTCCAGCAGCCTCGGTAGGGCGTAGGCCCTCGGTGTCTGAGCAGGTGTAGAGGCCACAGATCGAGAGCCTCTAGTTCAGTCGGGCTCAAGCCGTACCTACGCATTACCAGGTGGAGACAGACTCGAGGCATTCTGCACGTGGTAACAGTATGATGACTATTTTCTCATACCCCGCTTATGTGCTGATTGGATCCAGGGTCCACTTGTCCTATGTTACCTCATTTGGGGCTCGAAAGTTAAGTGTTGCACTAGGAATTGCTACAAAGAGCCCTTCTCAGTATCTACACCAATGGTGACCTAATATACTAGTAATCTATCGAGGGTGTACAAGCAGGCCGATCGTCCGACTATAGTAGATCTAGTAGAACTAGAGATGATTGGATTTCGATTCCATTATGGGTATGGATTGGTTAGTGTCGTGGTATGCCAACGTAGAATGTTGGACCAAGACGGTCCGATTCCACTTTCCCCCGGGAGGCGTTGCGAGAGTGGAAGGGCAACACACTACGCTAAAGGGTAGGTTTATTTCCTACCTTCAGCGAGGAAATTGATAGCTAAGGGATGTATTTACCACCTAGTCGTGGTTCAGGATGTTCTGCAGAGTCTCCGACACTCCGCCTCGTTCCAGTGGTGAATGAAATCCCGACGTATTTACGTACGAGCTACTCCGGTATTCCCCGTAAAAGGGAAATAGATTTTATAATCGATTAGCACCAAGCACTCATCCCATAAATTCTCCGTATCGTATGGCTCCTGCAGAACTCGTAGAATTAAAGGAGCAATAAGGATCTATTAGATAAGGGCTTTATTAGGCTGAGTACTTCACCGTGTTTCACCTTATTTGTGAGAAAGAAGGATGGTTCGCTCCGCATGTGTATAGACTACCTAAGAATTCGAATAAGGTTACGCTCAAGAATAGTATCCGCTTCCTAGAATAGATGATTTGTCAGACCAAGCACAAGGGCCGATATTTCTCCAAGATGACTTACGGTCTGGATATCAATGTGTTCGAGTCCGCGGAAAGAGACATTCCCAAAAGCCTTCAGACCCGATATGGCAAATCCTTTGAATTCCTAGTTATGTCCTTTGGGCTGACGAATGCCCCAAAGATTATTTATGGACCATGAATGTTGTTCGACCGTCCGGGCGACTACACACAAGTGCACGGGTCAAACAAGTAGTAAGTGGCTCAAGTAGGCCAAGTATCAATCCTAATGTGACCTGGACTACAAAAATCACCTCAAGTGTCAATTTATCGTACTCTACAAAATGCACACATAAACAATGTGAAGAAAGCTTTATATCTTGCTATCTAATTTTATACTACAGCCTAAAATAAATATATGCGAGTCTGAACTATAGTAAGGAGCATGCTGAGGCTAAACTAACATGTAGAGAAATTAAATATCGATATACATGGTTTATCTTTTCTCCTATACAGTCGGAACCTATGCCTATGGATTAAAAACTCTCGTATTTAACTCCAACTTAAGAATCATGAACCTTCCGCCTACATGTCCTGCGGATAAGAAGAAATTCAAGTTCTAGCCACACAAAACCGATTCCACACTTGACTAATAAGACTTTCGTGCATATTTCTATCCTCAAGGTAAATCAATTTTCAATTTTCCCAAACCAAGAAATGACACTCTATTAATTCACAACTTTCCGGGCTTTCTTGCCCTCTCGGTGAAACCGGACTTTTGGATTTACATTAACATTGGCCAGACATTAATGCAAAAGAAGAATGTAAGAATTAAATAGAACAACCATAGAAGAAAAGATGAAAACCAAAGAATCACCACATTTCAATACAATTGTTCCTAACCTCAAGAAGAAATGGAATTAGCCACTATTTGTGGAATACACATCATTAAATGAGTGTAAATCATACAAACAATTGAAAGAAAGAAGAAAGGGATAGAGAAACCCTAAGAATTTTCGTCCTCTCAACCGCCCGTAACCCACGTTCTTGCTCCACCAAGCCTAATATGTGAAAATAACCCAAGTGTGCTATTTATAATTGTAGGAATTTTTCCGGAATAACAAGCAACGGTCACTCTGAAAGTGCACGCTGAGCATTGCCTCCGTGACAAGGCCCAAACGCTGAGGCCTTCCTCGAATAATGCCTACATTCGTCCTCAAAGATCCTGCCGCGTTGGCGCGCGTGTCACGGCCGCCCGGGCACGCGGGCGGCATGTCCCTGGCCGCGGGAGGTGGGCTGCCGTGACACGGCCTGGGCGCGCGATGCCGTGCGTCTTGCTTGCCTTGCGCGCATGCTCGGTATTGGCGTGGCACGGTGCTGGGCGCGCACACGCACGTGGCCGTCATGCCTGTACCCGCCGTGACTTGCCATGGCCTTCTCCTCTATGCCGACCCTTCGCCCGTTGCTTCCGACTCCAATCCTTTCCTTCACCACTTCTGATTTAGTTCTAAAAATCATTAAAACCTACAAAATAAGCAGACTAATCATGTTGGTTAGCACATATATTCACATTTATATAAAATTATATAAGGAAAATGTATAAAAATAACTTAGACAACACGATTAATCTGTTGGGGAAGCGTATCACGGGCATGATATTTTGCCCGTGATCAAATGAGCACCTTCTGACCATACATGGACATGTTCGTGATAGTATTTATCGATGACATCTGTGTATTCTCGCTAGAGTAAGTGCATCACCGTGCTCACTTACTGACAAGGTTCAGAGCCAAGGACCGCGTGTACGCTAAGTTCTCCAAATGTGAATTCTCGTCAACTCAAGAGCTTTCTTGGGGCATATTGTGTCGGATGCCGGTATACAAAGCTGGCCACTAAAAATAGAAGCACCAAACATGGTCCCAGACCAACCACTCCCACCAAGTCCCGCAGCTGGGATTAGCCGAATACTACAAAAGATTTGTTGAGGATTCCTCCATCATAGCGGCACCTCCGACTTGCCGACGAGGCAGTAAAGTTTCAAAGGGACAGAGGCATGTGAGCAAAGTTTCCAAGAATTAAAAGACAAACATTGACCACCGCTCCATGTTAGCATTAATGGGAAGGTACGTAGGGTTATTCAATATATTGCGACGCATTAGGTATTGGGTTGGGTTGTGTTGATTGAAGACGGTAAAGTGATTTGCGTATGCTTCCGCATTAACCGAGGAAACGCGAAAGAAATATCCTACCCACGACTTGAGTTAGCCGCAGTGATCCACGCTTAAAGATATAGAGACATTACTTGTATGGCGTCCATGGGGATATTTTCATTGCATCATAAGTGTTACACCCCGTAAATTTTTGACATATAGATGGTCTATTCGCATGTTGGTTAAGAGTTTTAGAATGCCATACATGCTAGAAAAAGGCCCGGGGAAAGATCGACAAGCGCCAAGTCGGCGTTGCCGCAAGGGCAAAATGCGACTTATAAATCGCATTCCAGAATGCGACTTATAATCGCATTCCTGAATGCGACTTATAGTCCCACTATATATGCCCAACTTCGGTTTAATTCTTTAATCAAATAATTTCCAAGTGAAGTCGCGAAAAATGTGAGGGTTCGTAAGGTTTTGATAATTGACGCTCGACACCACCAAACGCGGTCCAAACTCACCAACTCGTATACCGAGGTATTTAGCACAGGACACCTTACGGATTTAGTTTTATGTAAATTCGCCGACAAATCGTCGAGATACCGAGCCAAGGTGTTTTAATTGCTCCAACTTAATGTCAATATACTCCTAGCCTTAAAGTGAATATTTCTCCCTTCTCTCGACTTCGAGAAATAACAAGTTTTCGATCGTCCTTGATAAGCAAAGTTTGGGCTATAAAATATATCGAAAGTGACGTTTCTTTTCGTAATATTGGTATTTAGTTCTAATTGACGTATATGTGAATGTGTGCTGGGAGAAATAAATGAGTACCGTCTCAGCTTCATCCGTTAGCCTGATAACCCGGGCAAAGGTATGTTAAGCGCTTGTTCGGCAAGTTAGTAACTCGTCTAGCACATATAGTAAACTCCGTAATAGAATTCCTGAGTTGAATAATGACTTTTGAGCACGCTCAAGAAACTCGTTTTGCGTCGCATCGTATTTAGTCCGAAAGTTAGTAAAGCAACGCCAAATGGCGAGTTATCACTTCGTACTCGTATAGCCCAGTAAGTGTTTTAGCAAGCATGTTTTTTTTTAGAATAATATGATATATAATTAAAAAAAGTTAGTAAAGTAAAATCGCATACGTATAGTAACTTGGCTACAAAAGATAGCATACAAATAGATGATATCTTAATAGCGCATTGGCGATTAGCCACACGATAAAGATCCTGCATTCAAGATAAAGCAAGAGAGAATCGCATAACACGTAAAGAGCTCTAATGTTAAATAAGAATTCGATAGTATTTTTCGGCTTAAACATGCTTGCTATATATATTTGTGATTAATGATTGCTGAGACTTGATTGTGCCGTTGAGGCACCTTTGAGCGTCCCCGCCGCCCTGGGTTGGTAGTCGTGTCGCCCATCGAGCGGGGTGGGTTTACGCCACTCCAAGGAGTGGCATGCCGTCCCAAGAGGGACGAAGATGGGATGATGCTTTCCTGCCATCGCCCGGACAAGATGATAAAGATACAGTTTGCCTGCTGTACAAGATGCGCCTGTGGAACATATATTTGCTACAAGCATAAGCACAGAGATATTAGCATGTGAGTCCTCCCACTTAGATCACGCTATTTGTATCGGAGGCCATAGCCCGAGCCGAGACCTGTGGCCCGGCAGAGGTGCTCGTAGTTGGCATGATTTATGACTCTTATTTTTGCTGGGTTTTTAACCCGGTAGGGGTATATAGATTGTTTGATTGGCTGTTCATCCGCCAATGGGCGGTTGGTATTGGTTCTTGCTTGCTATATATATGTATTTATGTGTCATATACTAGTTAATAGATAGCATCGCCACGATGACAGTACGCCATGCCCTATCACACAGAAAAGTCTGATCCAGCTTATATTTCGCCCTCTTTTTGGCTTTATCTTGGCTATTTCCTGCTATTCAGAATTGCTAGTTATGTTGTTATTATTCGCTTGTATTCGCTGTTTTGCATACTCAAGACGTGATTATAGTGGCAGCTTAAGCTCAGCGCATGCGCCAGGAATGACATACAGATATAGTTACAGATATAGCATGTGAGTCCTCCGAACTCGCATTACGCTATTTATATCGGAGGCCATAGTCCGGAGCAGAGACCCGTGGGGGCCGGCAGAGGTGCTCGTAGTTATTAAGCCGAGCTGAAAGTGACTTATTTTTGTTGGTTTTGACTTAGGGGTATATAGATTATTTATTGGTTGGCACCATCCGGCATGGGGTTGGTATTGGATCTTTCTTGCTATATATATGCATTTATGTGTCATATACTAGTTAATAGATAGCATATCGCCACGATGACAGTACGCCTCGCTCTATCGCACGTAAAAGTCTCGATCCAAACCTATATTGCCCACAGATTCCGGCTATTTCATATTCAGAATTGCTAGTTATGTTGTTATTATTCGCCTGTATTCGGCCAGCTGAGATACACAAGACGGTACCGATGCCTCGTTGGGGCGCTCGCATTACTTGCCTCCGTGTGTACTCATAGACGAGGAGGCGATCCCTCGTGATTCCAGCCACTATAGAATCATCACCGTCATCCAGAGCTTGATATTCCGCAGGTGTGTTCATTTTCTTTTGTTGTACAAGAGTGGGTAGGTCGGGCCCCGTCCCAACCATTTTATCGCATCATAGAGGCTTGCGTGATTGTATATATATATCTCCCTCTCGTCACCAGGCTTCTGGCCGTGTGAGGCCGTAAGTGTTTTGTCTTAGTTGTTTAGCATTTTGATTGTGTTGGCCGTGTGGGGCCATAGTCGATAGTAGTGGTGACCTTGTCGGTCACATAGTTATACAAGATTCTTTATGTTGAGTCACAGATGATCGGACAAAGATGGTGGCCTTGTCGGCCTCGCATAGCTTCCCTTTATAAAGTATGTTTCGGTTATCTCGAAATTATTTGCAATGTGGCTATAGGCCTAGCCGGCCGGAGGCTGTGGCTATACAGCCGTTATATAGCCTGCTGTTCTGTAAAATCATGACAGAGAGCTGCTGTGCACTGCATGTGCTTAGGCTCACCGCTTAGTAGCCTAGGTCCTTCTAGGGCACTAGGTGCCAGTCATACCTCCCTGGGCGTGGACAAACTTGGTATCGAGTAGGTCGTGTCCTTGTGAGTCCGTGGGGTCGTGCTAAGTAGAGTCTGGTCTATGTATGCTGTGCACCACATACTATAGGCAGAGGTCAGCGAGGCATGATAGGATGGTTACTCTTCCTTCTTATCTACCATGCCATAGAACAAGATAAAGATAGGGTCAAGTTCTTAAAAATTATCATATTCTTGCTCATGCATAAAATGGCGCATCAATACACCGCTACAAGTAGAAGGTTGGATACAAGAAGAGAAGGCACCAAATAGATACCTCTACTATTCGCAGTCACCATCCGAGGGCGATATAGAGGCATCAACACAAACCCTCTCAACAGTCCCCTCTCACCAGAGCCGGCTCGGAACGCACACCGCCTCCGATAGCCCCGTACCTACGCCATCGATCAGGAAGTTCGCAAAGGCAGTGGTTATGTAGGCACAAATGATGGCCACACAGCCGCCGGCCAATGCCACCCTTATAATGCCAGAGCCATCATGTGGATCGTGTAGTTCAAGGGTCAGGGGAATTTTTGGCACCGGATCCCCCAAAGTTCACTGGTCGATCAGGTAGAGGACCTCGTGATTTCTTAGATCAGATGGAGAGAATTTTCCGAGTTATGCATGTGACCCCTGGGCTGCAATCCGCCTGAGCCGGTAGTGTTTCTGCCATGGACATGCCGTATTATGGTACGAGTTGGGAAGTTCTCGAGGGAGAGATGTTGCCCCCTCCGACTCGGTCCAACTTCTCGGAGGCCTTCCCTAATCATATTTGCCACTTGCAGAGATCCGCTGTGCTCGGATGGATCAGCTTTTTGCATTTGGAGCAAACAGAGCTGACAGAATATGCTTTACAGCTTGACTCCTTAGCCCGCTATGCTCCACCTTGTGGACACTATGCCTAAAGTTCACAGTTTACAGGGTCTCGAACCTTAATATATGGAAGCATGCATGACGGCTACATTACGATAAAATATGGATATTGCCCGAGTGCGGTGCCTTTGCTCATACCATTAAGGGCCTTAGACAATGTGGCACACAAAAAAGAAGAAGATGACAATCAAAGAACAAGTACAGAGACAGATCAAAATGATATGGCAGGGAGGTTCAGAGAGGACCCAGCCTACAAAGCTGCATTGCACTCCACCTCCACCACAAGAGCGCTGCAGATTTGTTCGTAGAGGGCAATGCAGTCTGGGTGGCGCTTCTAATAGTAGATTCCCCCTGGGCAGCTGCAGGAGAGCAGAGTGCATTCACACCCTCACCCCGCCCTAATTGCGATCAGACCTCACACCTGAGCTTGTAGATATGGCTCCTCGTGATGCTATATATGCGGCGTGAGGGGCACTGATGCAGAGAGATTGTCCGGCTGTGGGACAAGAGAGTGAGATAGTCGTGACAAAGGGATCCGCAGTGGCCACGAGCTCTTGCGCCTCGGCAGGGAGCAGGCCCTGTGTTCCGGCAGAGGCCGAGATGATTAGGAGCTCCTAGCTCGGAAAAAATGGTCAAGCCGTACTTATGCACTACCAGGAGACAGATCAGAGGCGTCTTCGAATGTGGTAACAGGTATGATGACTATCTGCTCATGCCCGCTTATGTACCGATTGATCCAGTGGTCCACTCTCGTCATATATTACCCCATTTGTGGCTCCAAAGTTTAATGTTGCACTGTATTATTACACAGCTCTTTTCAGATCCACACCGCTTAAGTGACTTATTATAGCTACCGTAATTCTATCGAGGGTGTACAATAGAGGTTGCCGATCACCTGCATCACAGTAGATCCGGCAGAGTTAGAAATGATTGATTCTGATGCCATTATAGGTATGGATTGTTTAGTGCCGTGCTATGCCAACGTAGAATGTTGGTCAAAGATGGTTCGATTCCACTTTCAGTGGGAGGTAGTGCAGAGTGAAGGGAAGCACAAACTCTACGCTGGGGAAGGTAGGTTTATTTCCTACCTTCGTGCAAGGAAATTGATAGCTAAGGGATGTGTTTACCACCTAGTCAGGCCCAGATGTTCGGGTAGAGCTCCGACACTCAACTGCTCCTGGTGAACGACCTCGATGTATTTCCGTACGAGCTACCCGGTATTCCCTGCAAAGGAGATAGATTTTGCAATTGACTTGTTACAAGGCACTTAGCCTATATCAATTCCTCCTTATCGTATGGCTCCTGCGAACTCAGAGAGTTAAAGGAGCATTTGAAAGATTTGTTAGATAAGGGTTTCATCAGGCCGAGTACTTCACCGGGGTGCACCCGCTCTATTTGTGAGAAAGAAAGATGTACTGCTCCGCATGTGCATGTATTACCGATGCCTGAATAAAAGTTACAGTAAAGAATAAGTATCCGCTTTCCAGAATAGACACTTGGTTGATTAGTTACAGGGGGCCAGATATTTCTCCAAGATTGACTTGCGGTCCTGGAGAGTCATCAAGTTCGAGTCCGTGAAAGAGACATTCCCAAAATGGCTGTGACCCGATATGGACACTTCGAATTCCTAGTTATGTCCTTTGGGTTGACAAATGCCCCAGCAATATTCATGGACCTGATGAATAGCACTTTTAGACCATACTTGGACCTCGTTTCGTGATAGTGTTTATCGATGATATCTAGCGGTATTCTCGCTCTCGCTGTATCACTGTGCTCATTTACTAATAGTGCTCCGTGATTCTCGGACCACTGGTTATATGCTAAGTTCTCCAAATGTGAATTCTAAGCAAACTCAGTAGCCTTCCCGGGCATATTGTGTCGGATGCCGGTATACAAAGACACGCTGCGTAAAAATAGCAAAGAAGCTAAAAACATGGCCTAGGCCTACCAATTCACCGAAGTCCGTAGTTTCTTCTCAAAGCTAGCGGGATATTACTCAAGATTTGGTCAAGGATTCTCCACTATAGAGTCACCACCAAACCGACGCAGTAAAGAAGTAAAGTTTCAAGGGCCAGAGGTACGTGAGCGTAGCTTCCAGAATTGAAAGACGCATTAACCTCCACTCAAATGTTAGCATTGCCTAAGGCACAAAGAAGGTTATTCAAAGGTATTGCGATTATCAAGCCAAAGTGGTTGGGTTGTATTGATGCAAAGATGGTAAGGTAATTGCGTATGCTTCCGCAACCGAGGAAACACGAAAAGAATTACCCTAGCCACGGTTCGGATTTAGCCGTTGTAGCTGGATCCACGCCAAAGATATAGAGACATTACTTGTATGGAGTCCATGTGGACATATTCACAGATCATAAGAGCCTACAGTATATCATCACCAGAGGGAGTTGAATTGATGTAAATTGCCGGTTGGAGCTATTAAAAGATTATGACGGATATTCTCTCGTATCATCTAGGAAAGCCAATGTTGTAGCACATGCCTAGTCGTAAATCCATGGGAAGTTTGGTGCATTTGCACCTCGAAAGTGCGCGGGAGTTGGTCGAGAGATACATCAACTAGCCAGCCTAGCCAAGTTGGTAGCAGAAATTCAGAGGACAACAGAGCGGTAATTCAGAACCCCGTCGTGTCATCATTAGTGGCGGAAGTAAAGGACGACAACATGAGGATCCCGACCATCCAAATTAAGTGACGTAATTCACAGTGGAAAGCGCCACATTTTCGATAACTCGAGGATGAAGTGCCGTTGATGTAAAGGCCGCCTCTCGTGTTCCGCATATTTCGTGGCTCCGCTGCCAGATATGAACGAGGTACATTACGCCCTCTATTCTCTTCACCCCGACGCGGACGAAAATGTACCACAGATATCAAAGATAATTACCGGTAGCCAAAGAAAAGAGAAATTGCCGACTTGTAGCTCAAATTGTCTCAATCGCCAATAGGTAAAATGTAACACCGTAAACCAAAGCGTGGTTAACCGTGACATGGGCCAGGCTTTCCGGAAATAAAAGAAGCAAGGAATATGGATTTTGTGCAGGATTACCCCGCACTAGACATAGACACTAATTTATACGGGTGATATAGTTGACAGTTGACAAAATCAGCTCATTTCCTTCCAAGAAAGCTACTGACCGAAGATTATGCCTAATTGTATATCGTAGAAATAGTTAGATTACACTGGGAGTGCCGCATCTATTATTTCTGCATAGAGGAGCACAAGCATACTAGATTTTGCGCCTGTTTCTGTGAGAGGTCCGGGAACGCAGATTAATTGAGCACAACATTCCACCTCGTATAGATGGACAGCCGAACGCACTATCTGTACACTCCCGATGACATGCGACAAACGTGTGTGCTAGATTTTGGAGGTAGCCGGGCGAGCATTTGCCGTTAATTGAGTTTGCTTATAATAATAGCTACTCACCGCCTATCCAGATGGCGCCCTTCGAGGCGTTATACGTGCGAAAAATGCATCACCGGTTGGCTGGTTTGGCGGGAGAGTCACGATTGGGCCGTGACATTATTCTAACAAGCCGAGGAGAAGGTGTGTTTATCCGAGAACGCCTACCGACCGCACAGAGCTGCCAGAAATCGTATGCTGATGTGCGGCATGAGACCTTGGAATTTGGATGTGAATGACTCGGGTATTTCGAAAGTATCTCATGAAAGGGGTGATGAGATTCGGCAAGAAAGGTAAGTTCAATCCGAGATTTGTTGGGCCTTATCGTATTCGTCGAAGGATAGGCCATGGCATATGAGTTGAACTTGCCTCCGGTAATTAGGAATCCGTTCATCCAAGCCACTTATTCATGCTTAGAAATGCATCGGAGACCCATCTAGATGGGCCCCACCTGTGATATCCAAAGTTAATGAAGAGCCGGCTCATAAAGAGGTTCCGTAGCTATCTTAGACAGAGACAGATTCGTGATTGGAGAACCAAAGATATTGCGTCTCGTCAAGGCACCGTGGGCGTAATAAGATCCGAGAGAAGATGACTTGGGAGGCGTAGAGGAAGATATGAAAATCGATATCCTCACTTATTTCTAGCATAGTTAGCCAAGAGGTATGCTAGTATTATTATTTATAATATATATGTATAAATGAGATAATCGATTCCAATCTTTCATGTGATGAATACTATAGTATTGTTGTGGAGTACCCGTATTGAACTTTTCTGCATTTCAGGTCCTTGAGATAGTCCATACATTACAGTGGGAAACTCGCCAAAATTTTTCTAGAAATAAGTTGAGTAAGTTGGGAATTCCTATAGATAGAAGTTTACATTCGAGGACGAAATGTTTTAAGGGGGAGAATGTTACACCCCGTAAATTTTTGACATATAGATGGTCTATTCGCATGTTGGTTAAGAGTTTTAGAATGCCATACATGCTAGAAAAAGGCCCGGGGAAAGATCGGAAAAGGGCCAAGTCGGGCGCGCCGCAAGAATCGCATTCCAGAATGCGACTTATACATTGCATTCCATGAATACGAATTTATAAATCGCATTCCTTGAATGCGACTTATAGTCCCAATTATATATATGCCCCCAACTTCGGTTTAATTCTTTTAATCAAATAATTTCCAGTGAAGTCGCGAAAAACAGAGGGTTCGTAAGGTTTTGATAATTATCGCTCGATTACGCCGCCAAACGCGGTCCAAACTCAAATTAACCTCGAATACCGAGGTATTAAGCAATAGGAGCATTCCTACGGATTTTAGTTTCAGGAAATTCGGCCGACAAATCGTCGTGCTACCGAGCTAAGGTAAGCGGTGAATTGCTCCAAATTAGTGTCAATATACTTCTAGCCTTAAAGTGAAAATTTCTCCTTTCCGATTTTCGAGAAATTGCAAGTTTTCGATCGTCTTTCTAAGCCAAAGTTTGGGGCTATAAATATATCGAAAGTGACGTTTTCTTTCGTAATATTGGTGTATTTAGTTCTAACCGACGTATATGTGATTACAGTTGGGAGAAATAGTTGAGATCGTCCGAGTTTTCGGGCCCGTTAGTCGGATAACCCGAAGTAAAGGTATGTAAAGACAATTTCTTCGGCAAGTTGGTAACTCTAGCCTAGCATAATTCAGTGAACTCCGTAATAGAATTACTGGAGTTGAATAATGAGTTTTTGAGCAGCTTCAGTAAACCTATTTCACGTCGTTATATCGTATTCCAGTCCGAAAGTTAGTAAAGCAGCCGCCAAATGGCGAGTTATCACTGCATCAAAGTATAGCCCAGTAAGTGTTTTAGCAAGCATGTTTTTTAGAATAATATGATATATATATTCAAAATAAAAGTTAGTAAAGTAAAAATCGATAATAGATAGTAACTTGGCTACAGATAGCCATACGCCGTATGGATATCTACAGTATAGCCATACAAATGATAGTATCTTGGCCACAGACATATGTAATGTGATAAAGATCCCGCATTCAAGATAAAGCAAGATGAGAATCGCATATCACGTAAAGAAAGCTTAATAAGAAATCAGAATTCGATAGTATTTTTCAGTTTAAACATACTTGCTATATATTTGTGATTATTGATTGCTGAGACTTGATTGTGTCATGAGGGCAGTTTTGAGCGTCCCCGCCGCCCTGGGTTGGTAGATGTCGCCTTAATCGAGCGGTGGGTTTACGTCACCTGCGGAGTGGCATGTCGTCCCCAACAGGACGAAGATGGGATGGTGCACTTTTTCCTATATCAGCCGATCACATAAAGATAGCTTGCTCCTGTTGTGCATGCGCCCAGGAACAGATTTCAGATACGCTCATAAAGCATGTATACGCCAAGACAGAGTCCTTCGACTTAGACACGCTTATTTAAAAGTGATACATGGAAAACTCGGATGTAATCAAGCCAATTCTGAGGGCAACTCCAACTCATAAGACACCTTTCCAACACATCTCACAATCCGATACGGGCCAACATAACGGGGACTAAGCTTCCACTTCTTCGAACCTCATGACTCCCTTCATGGGAGACACCTTCAAACACCCAATCATCAACTTCAAACTCAGTTCTCTCCTCCTCACATCCACATAGGACTTTCGCTTACTCCGAGCTTTTTTCATCCTTTCCCTTATAAGATGAACTTTCTTAATAGCCTCATGAATTAAATCTGGTCCTATCAATGTAGCTTCACCGATTTCAAAACTAATCAATAGGCGACGCACACCTACGCCTATAAAGAGCCTCAAACGGAGCCATCTCGATGCTTGAATGGTAACCGTTGTTATATGCAAATTCGATGAGAGGTCAATAATCATTACAACTACCCTTGAAAATCAATCACACACGCTCTCAACATGTCCGTAAGAGTCTCGACAATCTGTCTATCCCACTCATCTGTCACGGGTGAAAAAGTTGC
Organism: Datura stramonium; assembly: GCA_018107945.1. NCBI lineage: Eukaryota > Viridiplantae > Streptophyta > Magnoliopsida > Solanales > Solanaceae > Datura > Datura stramonium. Next base: position 23,121 of record JACEIK010007129.1, read on the forward strand.
ACTAAGCTTGAGTCAATACCGAGTCCCTTCTCAAACACTCCAAAACCGGGAGGTAAAACCGAGTACCTCTATCTCGATATGATGGACAAGGGTACTCTGTGAAACCACACTAACTCCCAAATATACAATTTGGGATAATCCTCCGCTGAATCGTTAGTCTCATAAGTAGGAAATGAGTTGCCTTAGTCAACCTATCCAAATCACCCATATGGAGTTATACTGCCGATGAGTAACAGGCAACCCTTTAATGAAGTCCATATTGATTTTGTCCGCACTTCCAAGTAGGGATACTAATGTATTGAAGTACACCTCCAGGTCTTTGATGCTCAACTTTCATCTGCTGACAATTCAGACACTTAGTCACAAACTCGCTATATCCTTCTTCATGTCATTCCACCAATAGACTTCCCAGAGGCCACCTGGCACATCTCGTGGCACCTAGATGTATAAAATATCTTGAACCATGAGCCTCATGCAACATTCGGTCCCTCAAATCAATCAACACTTGAAACACACAACCGACCCCGATATCGAGTACACCATCTCCCCTGGGAGAAGACCTCAACTTTCTAACTTCCGAACCGCTTCCTTTAGCTTTAACAAAAATGGGATCCTCATCTTCCCTAGCCTGCAGTCACCAAAGAATATTCTCGATCCATTTTGAAAATGACACACCACCATCTACCAAATCAAAAATACAAACTCTAGTCGTGCAAGCCTATGCACATCCTTCACTAACTCTTTCCTCCTCATCTACATGGGATACACTCTCCATAGAAAGCCTCCAAGAGAGTCTACCACCACATTAGCCTTGTCTGGATGATAGCGACACTAATATCATAATCCTTAAAAAGTTCCAACCACCTTCTTTGACGTAGATTTAGATCCTTCTGGGTAAACACGTACTATAGGCTTTTGTGATCTGTAAACACATCCATGGACCCCGCACGTGCTATGTCTCCAAATCTTCGTAGAGCGATTTGATCACTGTGCAAAATATAATGCCCGTGATACGCTTATAACTTAAATTAGCTCAAGTTGTCTAAGTTATCTAATACATTTTCATGTAATTTTATAAATGTGAAGATATGTGCCAACCAACATGATTAGCCTTTTGTTTTGTAGGTTTTGATGACTTTTGAGGAGCTAATCCATGAGTTGGTGAAGTAGAGGCTTGGAGATCTGAATAAACACGCAAACGTTGGCAAAGAGGAGTCCCAAAACAGCCCACCTATGCGTCGGGCAACGTGCCACGGCAGGCAGGCTAACTAAGACACAGCCCACCTGCGCAGGCACGTGCCACGGCAGGGTGGATGCGCGACCAAGAGGCTGCAACGCTCTGCCCAAGGCCGTGCCATGCCGCTAACGCGGTGGTGGCGCCACAGCCATTTCTGCAAGATATCCAAAGAGCCAAGGATGCCTCGGTGTCATGGAGGCAGTGCTCCATGATACACTCCGTGACACGGAGCCGTTCCACGACAGGCCAAATTACGCACGTTTTCCATTTACTATAAATAGGACCCTTAGCTCCTAATTCCATTTTGGGGTCACGATTTTATTCTGGAAAACCGCATAGGAGTGAAGGGAGAAGTGGGAGAACTCATCTAGGGTTTATCAAATTCTCTTCTCATCTACCAATATCGTGTAAGTATGTAGTTTAGAGTAGATTACGTAGTGTAGAGAAGTTTTATGAACATGAATGGCTGTGAACCCTTCCTCTAGGTTGAAGCCATGATTATGATTGTAATTCTAAGGATATTGTTTTGGAATTGAGTTATTGATTGTTATTTTCGTCTTGCATTCCGATTTGTTGGTTGTTTTATGATTGATCACCATGAACGAATATTTGTTAGCTTGGAAATAGCTTGAGAAGGCATTACTCAGGGTCAGGACATGAGAATGTGGGGAGCATGAAGTAATCTCTAGAGAGGTTCCTGAGCTTGGATAGAAATATACCTAACACCTTGCTTGGCTGGACAATACTCCGGGGTTATGAAAGTCCAAATTGGGATGTCACATCACCACTCAAAGAAGTAGTTGTGAGGCTAAGTTAAAGTTAAATGGTTAGACGTACGAAAGTCCTTAATCGTTTCCCCGTAAAACCACAACATAATTGATTGCCCACTAGAAAATTAAATTCCGGCTCACAATGATGCAGAGAGGCTAGATTGCCATGTTTAGAGGCTCGAAAAGACCATGAACATGCAATTCTAATTATGTGAAATAACAATCGATAGTCCCATGCTTATTTCATTGCAAATCGTAGGCTCGCATGATTATCTAGTTTTAACTCTATGTTGCTCCTAGGTAATTTCAGAATATTTCGTTGACCCAAACTTAGACTTAATTATTCTTTAATCGAAAAATGTCTACTACCAACACTTTAGATATTTAAGATCACACTAGAAATGGATAGTTAGAGGAATGGGTCCAGTCCCCGTGGGTTCGACATTCCGGTTCTTTAAAAGAGCCACTCATATTATTTTTGCACGAATTCGCACACTTGCGGGACGTCAGTTTTTGGCGCCGTTGTCTGACTCCTAAGGAAGTTTTGATAATTTATCTATTTTTGCGTGATTTTTAAATTTTCCTTAAGTGTTGAGAAACTTGGTCTTAGTCTGTCTATTTGCAGGTGACAGGTTGCCCTGCCGAGCTGGCTAGAAATAGAGAGCTTGTGGAACCGTTGCTTGAACTCGAACGTCAAATTCATTTGCAAAGTAGAGTAGCTCTAGAGTTATAAGCTGAGGAGACTTCAAGAAAGGTACAACAACAACCACCCATGGGGCAAGGCTACGCTGTCACCTGTGAGCAATGGCAAAGAAGCATTCGCCTCGCTAAAGTGGCAATCCCACTAGCGACGAATGTGACCTCTAGTATCCATAAACCGGAGCCTGGAGGAATCCGAGCTTAAATACTGCACATGGTGCAAACTGCTACATTCTAGTGGTCATGACGGAATGGCACATGAGGACCCGCAGCCACTTACAAAGCTTTCTTGAGATAAGTGACACGCTTGTCCCCACCCAAGGTGTCCTCAGATTATGTCCGATTGACCCTTCCCATTTTCATTGTCGGGAGAGGCGAAAAAAGTGGCTGAAGGCCGAGCACCCGAACTCCATTACTTCATGGAATGATTTGGCTAGAAAGTTCCTTATCGATTCTTTCCTTCAGCAAAACCGCAAAGCCGAGAAGTGAAATACTCGCCAGCAAGCCCGATGAGAACTTGCATATGGCTTGGGAAAGATTCAAGCTGTTGTTAAGAGACCGTCCCCATCACCAAAGAATCGTAAATGAAGTGCTGGCCCATACCTTTGTAGAAACTCTGCACTCCACATACAAAAATATTACTAGACTCGCAATGGGTGGCAAGCCTTTGAGAAGCATTTATGATGAGTTGTACACCTTGTTGGAATGTAATTGCACAGAAATCCAGAGTGGCACAGCGAATCATCAAGGGGGCAGGAAGAAGATCGACACGTAAGGTATGGTTTGAATGCCTTTGGCAGCACAGTTAGCTTCGTCTAACATCAAATAATGACTCGCTCAATAAACCGGAGTATGCACCAACACCGTGGGCCAGGTTAATGCAAGTCAAAAAGCTCCTAGTTGGTGTGAAATTTGTGGTAATAATGGGCACAATGCAGAATCTTGTGGAGCCAATTCGAAACCGCCAATTTTGTTGGAATAGCAATGAATCAGAATTTCTAAACAACTCCAAACGTAAATTGGCAGGGCCACCAATTCTTCTTGGGGTGGAAACCAAAAGCAAAATTTTATGCAACCTCTACAACACGCACGCGTAATAGGCGATTGATGGGCATAGTGGCAGCCGCATTGAGGAAACACTGCAGAAAAATTATGGAGACCTTGGGACCGAAGTAGCGTAAAATCGCGTAGGATGGCGCTGTACTAATGAATCAGCTACAAGTAGCCACCCGCAATCTTGAAAAACAAGTGGGTCGAATAGCGCCTCGCTCATAATATGAGGCCGCAAGGGGGACTACCAAGTGATGATCCTAACCCCGCATCAATGCCATCGCCTTGTAGCTTTTAAGGCGCTAGCCGGGATGCAGGACCTAAAGAGTTGAGAAAAGAGGTGCGTACCGAGTTGGTAAGACCCAAGACCATCCACCGATACCGGAGCAAAGCAAGAGGCCGGACAACAAATGCGCAGCAACCTTCATTGCAGCCAGCACAAAGACCACCACCACCCTTTCCTGAGACTAAGGAAGAGCAAGGAGGAGGAACGCTTCAAAAAGTTCTTTGAAAATTTCAAAGAACTTCACATAAATTTGCCTCTTATTGATGTCTTTCAGGGAATGCCCAAGTATGCTAAATACTTGAAGGATGTGATGGCGAACAAAGTGAGATTGGTGGACGTCCAGACTGTAGCACTGACTGAGGAGTGCAGTCACAGGTATTGAGCAAAATGCCAAAGAAGCTCAGTAACCCTGGAGTTTTACCCTCCCAATACAAATTGGTAGCCGGGCGCTCCGGAGCTTGTGTGATTTAGGGGCAGCAGTTAATCTAATGCCCTTATCTCATTCAACACCTTGGGGTTGGAAAACTGAGACCGACAAGGTTGATGTTGCAAAACTGGGCCGACAAGTCGCGAGTGACACCTGGATGAATCATAGAGGACCTTTCTCATCAAAGTAGGTAAATTTATTATACCCGCTGATTTTATTGTTTTAGATTTTCGTGTTGATGACCAGGTACCCTTAATCTTGGGACGCATTCTGGCCACCGGAGGAGAGCTATGATCGACTTGGAAAGAAGGGACCCTAAAATGAGGGTCGAGGATTTAAGAAGAAACCTCCGTGTCTACTACAAGAAATAAACCCATCCGCACACTACAGAAACTCCGTGTCAAGTTAGTGTGTTGGTAGAGATGAGTGGGGTGGGGGATTCCACAGGTGCATGGCCAAAGGCATGCCAAGTGTTCACCCGAAAGTATGATAAAGGGCTTCGTAGTGAGAAGAAGTTGGAGAAAGGGAGGAACAGAGTGGAGGCTTTCCTCTAAACAAGAAAAGAAAGGAGATGGTTCTCGGAAAGAGAACCTGTGTATGAGGATGTCCTGAAAAGGCCGTGCCACAAGTCGTGCCACGACGCAAAATAAGGCGCCGCTGGGAGGCAAACCCAAGGGTACCTCAGCACAAATTCTTAATATTTTTTATTTTTTTGCTTGGATTTTGTTATTTTCGTGTTTTGTTTGTGTTTTTGGTGGAAAGTTAGGCACAGGTGGAGGGGAATTCTGGAGTACCTCGGAGGAGGAAGCTAGTAAGCATGGAAGAGGAAAAGTGTGGGGCCGAACACCCACAGGTGCAAGCCGCGGAAAAACATGTATTAATGGGCCTAAAGGTTTATATTTCTCACCTTGTAAATGTGCTAATTTAATGCTATGAGGACATAGCATGATTTAAGTGTGGGGTGAGGGAAATTTCAAGGGAAATTTAAAATTTTGTGCTTAACAAATTGTTACAGAATGTAATGCTTCAGGTGATAAAAATGAGGAAAAATTTGAAAAACTTTTTGCGAGTCAAGCATGACTTCATCACCCGTTGGTTTTTCTTTTCGCTCTTTTTTGACGGGGGGTCTTTGAACCGAAGAATAAAATTTTTATTTTTATTTTATTTTTTTTTATTTTATTTTTATATTTTCTGTACATAATGTTTTAGTCATCGTTAGGGACTGTTTCCGACGATGGATGGAGTGTGACGACTGCCTGAGGAAAATTAGTCGATCGATGTCGGGTTTTTGAAATTGTAGCTAATGGATGCTTGAGGTTCTTGTTATGTGCTGTATATATGGTTGTAAGATGCAAGTATGTTCAGTGTTGAAACATGACAACCAAGATATAACTCTTTGTTTGAGACACTTAGGCTCTTGAATTTGACTCAATATAATTGAAGCTTAATGTTTGAATTCTTGTGATTAGCCGAGTAAGAGTCTCGCCGAATGTGTCTTGAATTGAGTATGTGCCATGAGTGTAAGGTTTTGAGTATTCGTGCTATTGTGGATTGTCTAGAACTTGCCCGGTGTGTGTATGAAACGAAAATGAAGGAGTGTGAATCGTAGGAGATGATTTAGGCATTTCTTTGAATGAACCTAATCTTTATCCCTCGCTTTACCTACCTTGAAATATTAATCCTAGTCAGCCCCATTGAGCCTTAGCCTATTCTTTGATAGCGTAACATAAGCTCAACCACTTTTATTTCATTAGACTTGAATTTGATCCAAAGCTCCTAAGCTCTTAAAGAATAAAAAACTCGAAAGAGTAACGGAGGAGAAGAATGAAAAGAAAAGAAAGTGGAAGTTGTAAAGTTGAGAAAGGCCGCGCACTTGTGTGTGGGTCGGTTGATTGTTAGTAAGGAGTAAGTATCAAACGAATGAAAAATTATTTATAAAACTCCTTACTAATAAGTTAAAGGTGCCTAAAGAAAGGGGAAAACAAGAGAGTAAAGAAAGCTACTAAGGATAAAAAGGTGGAAGTAAGGGAAGGGAAGTCAGTAATGAGGGCGTGATGTATTAAAAGCGCTTAGTGAAAGATAGTCACTATTATCGGCCATAATAGTACCTACCCGTACTTGAGTTACGCATAACCTACAAAGTCCTACTTGATCTACATTCATACATCCTCAAATTAGTGGAGTAAAACACTAAGGGCAAGCTTATGGGTCATGACATGATGCATGTGAATTCCTTTGTGAGAGCGAGTGTAATTCTAGTTATGTACCCACACATGTTGTGATGTAAAAATTGTTTTGCGTGTGAAATTGGGTAACTCTCTTTCGTGAGGGCACATGTTTAATGAAGGACAAAATTCATGTGGGATTTCTTAATCGCTGAGTTGCATGAGTTTGCGAAGTTCGAGAGTCGATTCTGAGGTTAAGAAGTCTTAACATAGTTGTATTTCATTTCATTGATTTAACTTTGCGTGCTCCATTTTTAACTTGTATCATAAATAATCATTATAGCCGTAGCTCGAAGTATCTTGCTAAATTAGTTATGTGGGACTCTCCATACGCATGAGATATAAGGTGAAAGGCTGTTCGAGGACGAACAAGGCTTTAAGTGTGGGTTGTGATCACGGGCAAAAATATCATGCCCGTGATACGCTTTATAACTTAAATTAGTCGGTTGTCTAAGTTATCTAATACATTTTCATGTAATTTTATATAAAATGTGAAGATATGTGCTAACCAACATGATTAGCCTTTGTTTTGTAGGTTTTGATGACTTTTGAGAAGCTAATCCATGAGTTGGTGAAGTAGAGGCTTGGAGACGGAATAAACACGCTAACGTCGGCAAAGAGGAGGCCCAAAACAGCCCACTGCGCTGTTTCTAAACGTGCCACGGCAGGCAGGCTAACCAAGACAGCCCACCTGCACATTGGCAACGTGCCACGTGTGGGTGGATGCGCGACCAAGAGGCTGTAATGCGCTTCCTGGGCAAACGCGGCCACGCCTCGCCAATGCGGCGGTGGTGCCGCCGAGGCCGACGGGGGTGATATCCAAAGGGAGCTTTCGCGATGCCTCGGTGTCACGGGGGCAAGGTTCGCGATACACTCCGTGACACAGAGCCATTCCACAATGTGCCAAATTACGCAGACGTTTCCCATTTACTATAAATAGGACCCTTAGCTCCTAATTCCATTTGGTCACGATTTTATTCTCGAAATTAAATTGGAGCAAGGGGAGAAGTGGAGAACTCATCTAGGTTTATCAAATTCCCTTCTCATCTACCAATATCGTAAGTATGTAGTTTAGAGCAGATTAATAGTAGTGTAGAGAGTTTTATGAACATGAATGGCTAGAACCTTCCTCTAGGTTGAAGCCATGGATTGCGATTGTAATTCTATGGATATTGTTTTGGAATTGAGTTATTACTGTTTTTTTTCATCTTGCATTCTGATTTGTTGGTTGTTTTATGATTGATCAACATGTGCTATTTTGTTAGCTTGGGAAATAGCTTGAGAAGGCATTACTTGTAATGACATGAGAATGTGGGGAGCATGAAGTAATCTCGGAGAGGTTCTTGCGGTTTGGATAGAAATATACCTAACACCTTGCTTGGTTGACACACTCCAAGCAGACCAAATTTGATGTCACATCACCACTCAACAAAGTAGTTGTGAGGCTAAGTTAAAGTTAAATGGTTAGACGTACGAGATCCCTAATCGTTTCCCGTAAACCACACATAATTGATTACCCGCGACTAGAAAATTAAACTCCTCGCTCACAATGATGCAGTGAGGCTAGATTGTCGTGTTTAGAGGCTCAAAAGACCATGAACATGCAATTCTAATTATGTGAAATAACAATCGATAGTCCCATGCTTATTCCATTGCAAATCGTAGCTCGCATGATATCTCGGTTTTAACTCTATGTTGCTCCTAGGTAATTTAATATTTCATTGACCCAAACTTAGACTTAATTATTCTTAATCGAAAATGTCTATCACCAACACTTTAGATATTTAAGATCACACTAGAAATGGATAGTTAGAGGAATGGGTCCAAATTTCATGTGGGTTCGACATTCAAGTTCTTAAAAAGAGCCACTATATTACTTGCACGAATTCGTACACTTGCGGGGACGTCAAACTACCGCCGCCAACTCGAGGTCGTGAGTTAGATAGTTCTTTTCATGGACCTTCAACTACCATGAAGCATAGGCTATAACCTTACCGTGCCGCATTAATACACAACCAAGGCCAATACTCGAGGCATCACAATATACCACAAACCCATCGGTACCCTCAAGTAGAGTCAATACTGGTGCTAAGGTGAGCCGAGTCTTCAACTCTTGAAAGCTCTTCTCACAAACTCCTCCAACCATTGAAACTTCACTTTCTTCCGGGGTCAACTTAGTCAACGTGCCACAATGGATGAAAAACCATTGAAAACCTCCCGTAGTAACTTGCCAAGCCTAAGAAACTCCCGATATCCGAAGGACTCATCGGTCTAAGCCAATTTCTGCACTTCTACCTTTTGAAAGTCCACCTTACACCCTCACTTGACACCACATGACCCAAAAATGCTACCGAGCTTAACCAAACTCACACTTGCTAAATTTAGCATACAACTGCAATCCTTATGTCTCGTAGGCACCACCCTCAAATGAGCGACATGTGATCAGGCATATTTATATGCCAAATTGATATCAAAATGCATAGCTTTTGCCTTGTTTATCCAACAATGTGTGTACATTCTCATGTAAATTCTATGGAAGTGTGATTTTATACTACCAACATGATTAGCATTGTTTTTACAGAAAACATACTTTTTATGGAGTTAAGATATGTTGGGAGAACGGGAGATGGACTCTGAACAAGCAAGGAAGCGTGGAGAAGCCAAGAATCTGCCTGCGATGGAGCCGTGATATGCCGCCATCGCGGATGCATTCTGCCCGGGAGCTATAAATTCAAGAAATTCCAGAGAGGGTTCGCGAATGTGCCGTGGCACGTTGGAATTAATTTCCTCGATCTTGACATTCCAAAGTTGAGGGTCCGCCACCGTGGCACGCCGGGGCATGCTCTCGCTGTATGCCATGGCACGTTGGGAGTACTACCTGGGCGGCCAACTTCCAGAAAGCTCTCGCGTTTGCACCGTGTCACGGCGGCCGTGCTCCGCGATGCACTCCGTGACACGTTGCTTGTTATTCCTGAAAAATTATCCCTAGTAAGCAATAGAACACTTAGGTTCATTTTTAATTATTCGACTTGGTGGAGCAAGAACGCGGGTTACAAAAGTGCTGTGAGGACGAAAATTTAGGTTTTCTATCCCTTTCTTCTTTCTTTCAATTATTTGCATGATTTCCATTCATTTAACGATGTTCAATCCACAAATGAGTGGCTAAATCCCTTTCTTGCCGAGGTTATGAACTATTGTATTGAAAATGCAATTGTTGATTATCCGGTTGTTTCATCTTTTCTTCTATGGTTGTTCTATTTAATTCTTGTTCTTACCGCATTAATATCTGCCAATGTTAATGTAACCAAAAAGTCCTCGCCACCCGAGAGGGCAAGAAACTGGAAAGTTGTGAATTAATAGGATATGATCTGTTCTTGGTTTGGGAAAATTGGGAATTGATTTTACCTTCAGATAGAAATATACCGAAAGATGTATTAGTCAAGTGTGGAATCGGTTTTGTATGGCTAGAACATGAATTTCTTCTTATCACGTAAATGTAGGTGGAAGGTTCATGATTCTGCCAAAGTTAACACGAGAGTTTTAACTATAGCATAAGTTGCGACTAGCAACCGGAGAAAAGATAAAACCATGTATACCTGATTTGATTTCTTTACATGTTCGCTTTAGCCTCAGCAAGATGCTACATTCGTAGTTCAGACTCAATTGTTTAAATATCTTACTTTAGTATAAAACTAGTTCCCAAAATATAAAAACTTTTCTTTACACTCGTTGTCTTCATTATTAGAGTTATAGTGAATTAACACTCAAAAGGTTTTACCCCGTAGTCCAAATCCCTATGGGTTCGACATTCCTCGTTTCTAAAAGGGCCACTATATTATTTGTACAACCCGTGATAATTTTATGGGCTCATCAAGTTTTTGGCGCGTTGTCGGACAAAAAGTAATTGGTGAAATTTTAATTTTTCTTAAAAGTGTTAGTTTGTTATTTCGGTATTTTATTGTTGACAACTTGGTCTTAGCCTGTATTTTGCGTAGATAATGTATTCATGAACACCGAAGAGACAAAGGTTTGGGGGATCCATCCTTAGAGCAGAAATACAATTCCATCGCTAACGGGAGAAGCTCTAGAGAAAATTGCTCGACAAACCATTATGGAGCAACCACGTAATCCACCACTCTGTGCGGGCAGATAGTGCCCGAGGAAATGGGCAGCGACCGGTTCGCGATGTGGCAATCCCACATGCTAGTAATGTCACATCTAGCATCCGCAACCCAGCAGGAGGTTCGAGCTTAAACGTAACATGGTGCAATTGCCGCACACAAGCGGCGCTTCAGCTGTGTCTCTCACGAGACCCACAACAACATCTTCAAACCTTTTTGGAGATAAGTGACACTTACATCCTCTACGCGGAGTGTCAAATGCATTATGTCGTGCTTACATTGTTCCCATTTTCACTTTTGGGAGAGAAGCGCCAAGAGGTGGCTGAAAGCCGAGCCACCAAACTCTATAACCACATGGGATGATCTTGCAAAGAAGTTCTTGATCTGATTCTTTCCTTCCGGTAAATGTACAAGACTTAGAAGTCAAATTCTAAGTTTCAAACAAAGAGAAGGAGAGAGAATCAGACGCTTTCTGGGAGAGATTCAAAATCATCGCTATGGATCGCCCTCATCACCATCAATCCAATGATGTGCCGGTGCACACTTTTATAGAGGGTTTGGAACCCCACATAAAAATTTTGTTAGAGCCCGGCACGGGACAAGCATTAGAAAAGACTTACGAGGAGCTGATACTTTTGCTTAATCGTATTTCGCAGGGAACCGAGTGGAATGGATTCTCTAAGGGGAGGGAGGCGAAGCACTGGAGTCTTGAAGTGGATAACATGCCTATCGCCGCACGCATAGCCGCCTTGTAAAATCAACTAAACACCCACTGGCCACATGAACTTGAGCCAGTCTCAAGCCCCCATGAAATGCAAGCAAACAGTATTTGGTGTGAAGTAAAGTGGGAGCAATGAACACTCACTGAGTGTTGTGGAGCAAATCCGTGACTGTGAACTTTGCCTTAATGCATAAAGGAACAATCACCAACAAGATGGGAACAAATTACAACTCTAACTGGAGGAATCACCCGAATTTCTCTTGGGGTAGCAAACAACCATCGTGTGGGCATAGTTCGAGTCGTGGCATGCGAGTGGAACTGGCGCGCGAGGGCCACAACTATCACAATATAGAAACAATACTGCCCTCCTCCACCACCATCACCCAAACAAGGAGGAGATGTTCAAGCCACTGATAGCTAGCCAAGCTCAATTATGTGCCGACTATGTCAAATTGGCAGCCGAGGTCAAGAACAATGTTTAGCTACCAAGGCGCCGGAGTATCACTTGCATGGTCGAGCCTGCATCATCTGTGCCTAGAGGAGGCATTCCCAGCCGACACTGCACCCCAACCCCAAGGTAAATGCAGTGACCACGACACGGGTTTGCGCTGAAGGAGGTGGAACCCGAAAGACCACCTCAACAATGGGAGCAACAGGTGAAAGGAGCAAAATGATGAGAGGAAGCACAAGGATGCGGAATCGAAAGACCTCCACCCCCGTTCCTCAACGCATTAAAGAAGCACAAGGAGGAGGCGTGTTTCAAAAAGGTCATGGAGGTGCTTAAACAGTACATTAACTTACCTCTTGTTGATGTTTTGCAGGAGCGCCTAAGTACGCCAAGTATATGGGGAAGGACATCGTGGCTAACAAAAGCAAGCCACGAATATGCGTTACGGTGGCTCTTACGGAGGAATGCACTGATACTGTAACCGGTTGCCACGAAGCTCAAAGATCCCGGGAGATTCACACCCGAGCAACAACCGGGCAAAGTATCCGAGCTCGTGGATTGTGATTTGGGAGCGAGCATTAACTTGATGCCGACCTCAGATTCAAGAAGTCTGGGGCCAGGAGTCCTAGACCTACAAATGCTGATCTTGCAGCTCATGATCGCCTTGGCAAGACCGATGGTATTGTGAGGACGGGTTAGTGCAAGTCGGCTCCCTAATCTTCCCGTAGATTTTGCTGGCCGATTTGAGTCAGACGCTGAAGTACCATTTATTTTGGGACGACCTTCTTGGCGAACGAAAGTGTTAATAGATGTAGCTGCAGGCCGCCTAACTATGCGAGCACACGACAAGGTGGAGGTGTTCGATGTGTACAAGGCCACCAAGCTCCCGGCCGTAGTACGAAGAACTCGGTTATCAATGTGCTCGAGCAACCTGGATGTTGCCTGTGGCTTCAGTCTCGAGCTAATGGGAAAGCCCCCTGACAAAGGTAAGCATGACAGGGGTGAGGACGTGTTTGAGAGAAACGTCCGTCACCCTAGGGGCGGAATGAGCGTGGAACGACGTCGAGCCGAGACGGTAACCAGGCGCCACGGAGGCAACTCGTGAATTGTTGTTTGTAAAATTGTATATAGATAAAAGAAGAGAAAAAGAAAAAGAATTTTTTATGTATAGGTGTAAATAGAAAAATAAATATTGTGTCTTCAAACCTTGGAATTCTAACTGATTTCTTGTTGTAAGATATACTACAAAGCTGATCGGAGGGAAAAATGCTAAGGAATGCAAAGGAGAAAAATGAGGAAGAAGAAAAAAAAATTTGTGGCAAACAGTTGAGCTCGCGTGATGGCTCCGTGTCACGGAGGAGGGCCTCCTGCATTACCCTCCGCACACGTTGAATAGCAAAATCTGGAATTTTATAAAATTCCAGACGCTCGCTACATGGGAGCTCCATGTCACTCCGAGGCAAAGGTTCGCGATGCACTCCGTGGACACGTTGAGGTGTTATTCGCGTCGGTCACACCGGGTCACTGGGTAACCCGAAAAATCCTCCTTTTAACCCCGAAATCCCTCATTTTTCCCCACTTTTCACTTCTCCACGACAACACCCAAAATTTCTTCCCAATGTGGCACGGACTCCAAGCTCAAACTTTCTTCAATTTTTCTTCAAGTTCATCAAAGTAAGGTATGCTTTCTAACTTCATCTCAATTCTTATCGATTTATTTTCGATTTTGCTACGATAGGGAAGTAAGCCTTGCCCTAAGTATAAATTGAGTGTAAATTCATTTAAGTTATTGTTGATTGTTGTTCGTAGGATCGTTGTGATTGTATGAATACGATAATTACATGCTTGATTGAATTTTGCGAAATTGTGGCTAGGGTTGGGTTGTGAATAGGAAGAAATTGAATTGAGGTTGAAATGTAAAAAATGGGTTGGGTTGTGCATGTTGGGTGAGTCAAATTGTGTTGTGCTTCATGCTTTATGCTAAAGAAGCGATAAATTTTCTGGGAACAAATTGGCTGAAATTGCATGAAATTATCGAAGCACATAGAAATTGGGGAATTGCTTAGGTTGAGTGGTTAGAATATTTTATCTTTTCATTTTTTTTAGCTATGTGTTGTGTGATGAAATGTTATCATAGTATGTTGGGATTAGTCAGACAAGTTCGAGTAGTACATAGAGGTTATAATTTGCTGAATCTCAACACGACGAGGCATATTGGTTGTTTTGTTGTTTTTGGTTTCTTGTTTTTTTGTTTTTTTTGTTTTTTGTAAATAATACAATAAGTATGATCTTGCCGAAATGCTAAAATGAGAGCGGAAGACTAAGTGTGGGGTGGCCGAGCTAAAACTCAAACTTAGTCGGGGTTAAGTTTAACTTGACTGATATTGGGACTGTCTCGTTTTGACAGGGACAATGGCAAGCAAAGTGTGACAAGGGTAAGGGCGATCCACATCGTGCGCCGAAGAAAATGATTGAGACTGAGCAGTAGCCCCATGAGCACTAGTGGTTCTGCACTGGCCGCGCCGCCAATATGGAATGAGAGATGGGTGACTGAGGAAGGGAAGGCGGTACACAAAGCACAAGGAGAACAAATACTTCCCCGAGGAGCACATTGCACGGGACCCGTTGGCACAGGAGTTCCCCCGTATGGCACCGGATTGACGCCTGGGTCAGCGCTTCATTTTTGACGAGCCCAAGGAGTGCAATCACTTAATTCGGGAGTTCTATGCCAACTGAACCCGACGCCAGGAGTCACACCATCAAGACATGGGCCGCATTGTCACACTTGAGCCCTCACTCACCTCAATGCTATACTAAGCAATGCAACACCGATGCCCACGTACTCCGGCAGCTGAATATCGCTCCACCCTATGCAGATATCAGACGCACATTGTGTGGAGCCCGCCGACGGCACGCCGGAGCAGCACAAGGAGAGGGGCTATCATCGACACTCTCTATTCACGTATGAACAGGGAAGCCGTGATCCGCTAAAAATTGTCGCTTCCTGCTTTGATTCTCGGGTGCACATGACGGATGTATCCGGACGTATGCCTAGTGTATGCCCCGAAGGAAAGGGCTGAGATTAATGTAGGGGCGGTGATCATATCCGCTAAGGAAGAGAGCCCGGCTGCATCATGGGCACAGTACGGTTCTAAGGGTCAGCCGACTACGTCTCGAGGGGCCTTGAGGTCGAGGAAGAGGCCCTAGACTACATTCCATGGAGCGGCGTGCCATAGATAAAGCAAAGACTAAGGCACCCGACACCACTCCACGGCCGCTCACATTAGCCGAGCGACATGCCTGATGACTAAGATATGGCCCGCATGTTCGGATGTAGATGTTCAGCCTACGCATAGGCGGGGAGACTGCAATGAGGACGGAAGCCGTGGCGCTGACTTAGATTACCCTTTTGGCGAAAATGCCAGGCACTATGTCGGGTGGGCCCAGCTTTGTGGAGCCTTCGTGGATGATGATGTCCCCACGGACGAGAAGACACGTCGCGAGGATTCCGATGTTGAGTCGGAGGAGGACGATGTGGAGATTCGACATGGGGGATAAGGGCTGGCAAGACTCGACGAAGAAGTGGAGTACTTTGACTGATCATGAGTTTCACCCACCTTCTTGTTTGTGATTGTATGAACACCGGGACAGCACCCGATTTTAAGTGTGGGGTGGGGAGTAGTTAGGTGGTGCTGAATTTGTCTTGTCTTCAGGTATAATCGCATGTTCTATTGTTCCGCCATTGTGTGTGAATTAATGTGACCTTGTTTTTATGTGTATGTTCGTTTTATAAATAAATAAAGAACATTCAATTATTAATAAATTAATCCTTTTAAAATTTATGAATTAATATAATTAAAAATATTTTTAAAAAAATTTCGTAACTATTTTTTACTTTTGGGTTTCTCGAGTTTGTTTTCTTTTGTTCTTTTGCCGAGAAGAGTCCCATTGAACCGAAGTCATAAATAGCACCATTCCCTATGATGGATGGTTGACGACCGTCTTAAGGGAAATGTAGCTCTATAGGGAGAAGTATTTTGCAGCCTTTGTTAGTCAGACACATGCATGCGCTGTTACCCATGGCTACGACATCTTTGTTGTGTGTTGTACATAATCTTTATACTGCAAAGATGATTAGTAGAAAGCATGCAAATTTTTGTACATATGTGAGACACTTATGCCATAGAACTCGATCTCGTGTGATTGAGGCTTAATGTTGAATTCTGTAATTAGCTAATTAAAGAGTCGGTGAAGTCGTCTTAAGTTGAGCATGTGCATCGAGTGTATAGTGAGGTTTGGTTATTCCATGCTATTGTGGAGTGGCTAGAACTTGCCTTTGTGTGTACAAAATGAAATGAAGGAAGTGTAGTGTAGGAAAGGATGTAGGCGTTTCTTGTTTAACCAAAAGTTTTTCTTGTTTTCCTTTTCATATCCCCTTGAAGATTAAATCCTAGTTAGCCCATTGAGCCTTTAGCCTTTATAATTTTTTCTTCTTTGTCTAAAGGTGTGAACCAAGTTAACCCCTTTCTTTTCATGGTCCGTAACCAAACTGGCTTCCCCAAGCGCTCAAGAAAATATATAATTTTCCTGGGCCGTTTAAAGGAGTGAAATGAAAAGAAAAGAAAGGGAGAAAAAAAGAAAAGAAAAGTGATGAGAAGAAAGAAAAAGAGTCAAGGGTGTAATGCAAGCGATTTAAAGGAAATAAAGTTGTATGACTTATCTTTTTGTTTAGTCTCGGGTAAAAGTTAAAGAAATGGTGACAAAATAAAGATGGACTTCAAGAAAAGGAGGAAGGAAGAAAATATGTCCTGAGTGTGATGGGATGTATTGGAAAAAAGCGCTTAAGGATGCTAGTTGCTATTATTGGTTAGCCCAAGATATACTAGTTCCATAGCTGACATTACAACCCCTACAGTCCTACGTGATCTTATATTACGCGCCCTTATATTAGTGGAAAGTAATACACTAGAGGCAAGCCTATGGGTCATGACACGACATGTGAATTCTTTTGGGAGAGAGAGTGAAATTGTGTGTACATGCCCCGCATGAAATGATTTAGAGTTCATGTGATCTAAGGTTAAGGGGAAATTCTCTCAGGATGCGAGGGCGCACGCTTGACGAAAGAATGAAATTCGTGTCGGATATCTTGGTCAGCTAATTTGCACGAGTTTGCCAATATCGAGAGTCGATTCTTGAGCTAGGAGGTCTTGATTTATTAAGTACTGTTGTAAGGGATGATACTATGCATGTTTTCTTGATGATTTGTTATGAAAATAATTCCAGATAACCGTAGCTCGAGTTGTCGAGCCAAAGTGGCCAAGTGATGGGATATCAATTTCATGAGGTGTATGAGCATTGCCCGAGTGACGAACAAGATTTTAAGTGTGGGGTAAGTGATCAGGGGCATATTTATATGCCAAATTGATACTCAAATGCATAGCTTTTGCCTTGTTTATCCAACAATGTGTGTACATTCTCATGTAAATTCTATGGAAGTGTGATTTTATACTAACTAACCGATTAGCGTTGTTTTGCAGGAAAACATACTTTTTATGGAGTTAAGATGCCATTGGGAGAAATCGGAGATGGACTCGGGAACAAGCAAGGAAGGTGTGGAGAAGCAAAGAATTCAAGGGCTCGCTGATGGAGCGTGATGCCGCCATCGCGGATGCATTCCCGTTCTGGGGAGGTATAAATTCAAGAAATTCAGAGAGGGTCCGCGATCAAGCCGCACGTTGGAATTAATTTCCTGCACCTTGACATTCCAAGAGGGTCCGCGTTTGCACCGTGGCATACCGGCATGCTCCGCGTTGCATGCCGCGGCCACGTTGGGAGCAATTACCCGGGCGGCCAACTTCCGAAAGCCTGGGCAAGCTGCACCGTGTCACGGAGGCTGCAATTCGCGATGCACTCCGTGACATGTTGCTTGTTATTCCGGGAAAAATTATCCCTAGTATAAATAGAACACTTAGGTTCATTTTTAATTATTCGACTTGGTGGAGCAAGAACGCGGGTTACAGGCAGCTTTGAAGACGAAAATTTTAGGTTTTCTCTATCCCTTTCTTCTTTCTTTCAATTGTTTGCATGATTTCCATTCATTTAACGATGTTCAATCCACAAATCAGTGGCTAAATCCCTTTCTTGCCGAGGTTATGAATCATTGTATTGAAATGCAATTGTTGATTATCCTGGTTGTTTCATCTTTTCTTCTATGGTTGTTCTATTTAATTCTTGTTCTTAATGTATTTAATATCCGCCAATGTTAATGTAAATCCAAAAGTCCGGTTTCACCCGGGAGAGAGGGCAAGAAACTGGAAAGTTGTGAATTTAATAGGATATGATCTTTTCTTGGTTTGGGAAAATTAAATTGATTTACCTTCGTGGATAGAAATATACCTAAAAGTCGTATTAGTCAAGTGTGGAATCGATTTTGTGTGGCTAGAACATGAATTTCTTCTTATCACTGAAATGTAGGTGGAAGGTTCATGATTCTTAAGTTGGGTTAAATACTTAATCCATAGGCATAAGTTCCGACTAGCAACCGGAGAAAAGATAAACCTTATACGATAATTGATTTCCTTTCATGTTCGTTTTAGCCTCGCATGCTCACATTCATAGTTCGACTATTGTATAAATATCTTACTTTAGTATAAAAACTAGTTCCCAAAATATAAAAAACTTTTTTACACTGTTGTCTTCATAGATGTTATAGTGAATTAACACTCGAAAGATTTTACCCCGTAGTCCGGGGCCAGGGGTTCGACATTCCCGTTTAAAAGGCCATTATATTACTTGGTACAACCCGTACTATGGCTCAGTCAACATGCTCCTCCTTTCTCTGGGAGTATATAAGAATGTCATCTATGAACACGATCACGAACATGTCCAAATATGGATTAAACACCCTGTTCATCAAATCCATAAAAGTTGCAGGAGCATTTGTCAGTCCAAAAGACATAACTACAAAACTTATAACATTCATACTAAGTCCCGAAGTCTATCTTCGATTTCACTTCTAACTTTGAGCCGATGATATCCGAATCGACATCTATCTTTTGAAAAACACTTGACACATCAAGCCGGTCAAAAAGTTATCAATTCTGGGGAGGATACTTGTTCTTAATCGTGACCTGTTCAACGGCTAATAGTCAATGCACTTTCAAGGAACCATCCTGGACAAAGAGAACCGGTGCAACTCCACAAGGACTTGCTAGGTCTGATGAACCTCTTGTCTAAAAGATCCTTCAACTGCTCCTTCAACTCCTTTAGCTCGCCTAGAGCCATTTTGTAAGGAGGAATAGATATAGTTGTGTATTGGGAAGAAGATCAATACCATACTCCATTCCCGCCGTAAAGGAATTCTCGATGTATCATCTCAAAATACTGGATATTCTCACAAGTGTGGAATCGATCGATAGTCGTAGTTTCGCATGTAGCATCCTTTAACCCTAACTAGATGGTACACGCAATCCTTAGAGATCATATTTATGGCCTTAAGGTAGGAAATGAAATGACCTATAGGCACAACCGAACTACCCTCCACTCTAGGACTGCTCACCTGAAATTGGAACTCTACCGCACGGGTTCAATTTACCGAGGCAATATGCATGTAGCCAATCATTCAAAAGCATAACATCAAAATCTGTCATGGCTAGCTTTACTAAATTTGCTTGAGATGACTTTCTTAAGGATCGTGGACAGTGGCAATTTCGTATACCCGCTGAAGCTATAACTCGAATCACCAATTGGAGTAGAGACTGAGAAGGGTTTTGATGGGATTTTGGGGATGAATCCAAAACTACTAGCAAATATAGGATGTCACAAAAGATAAAGTAGCCCTCGGATCTAAAAATGCATATACATCAAGGTGGAATACTGCACATATCCAATCTCACATCCGGGAAGACCTCCTTTCGACGCGATACGAGGGCATAGAATCGTTCTCGACGCTAACCACCACCTACACTAGTGGAGGCAACCATGTTGAGCTGAGAATTCTAGGGCGATGTTGAACTAGTGGCCGTGTCTCGGCCCTTTATCATGGCCCCTGCCTAGTTGTTGGACACCCCAAGAATATGTCGAGGCATCCCCAGACCAAACAAGCACTGGTATCTACCAGGAATTGACCAAAGGTGCTCCTACCACACCTGCTGGCAACCTCGGGAATACTAGGCTCTATAGGTTCACGCTCTGACCTTAAGAGCCTAATGCCTATCCCTCTCGGTCGCACCTAGATCCGGATGGCACACTTGTTGCCGATGGCGCCTGGGCCGATGATTTCCCAGACCTGATGATGCCCCACCACCGTGCCACTATTGGGAGAACTAAAATTATCGGTCCCGGCCCTCTTGGCCTCTCTCTCCCGCTCACTCACCTATACCTCCTCTCGTCGGGCATCAGCGTAACCAAATAAGTGAGAAGTCCATATATCCCGATAGATCATATAGATCTTGCAACTGGACCAAGTAGTCTGTTATCCCATGTAGGAACCTGCTCACTCGAGCTCCTCTAATTAGCCACCATCTCCCGGTGCATATTTGGACAGCGGGTGAACTCTAAAGCATACTCCTGGACCGTCATGTTCTTCTTCCTCGTGTTCATAAATTCCAGCTTCTTGATCTCCATCATCTCCTCGGGGTGAAGAATTGATCCAAGAATGTGGTGAGGAACTATCACTTAATTCCTCAAGGTACATCCGTTCGTAGACACGGGACAAGGAGCCCTGCGAGACCTCAAGTCGACCCAAGGCATGTACATACATCTAATTCAATCACATAAGCGAAGACTGTGATAAGAAAACGTAAACATGTCATAAATACGTAGAAAGGACAATACATAATATAAACATAACGACGGAATACAACCGTAGTCCGAAAGCCTCAAATGAAAGACATATCGATGGGAAAACTCCCCAACTAACCCAACAATACAAAACCAAAAATAAGCATAGAGTCTAGACGTATGGCCCTCGGCACATGAGGACTCATAAATAAGCTTATGGTGAACTCTGAGGAGCTACTGAAGAGGGTGAGCCTAGGAGGCCGGACTCCCGTATCATGAAACGATACAAGATAGAAAGTATGCACAAGACATGGAATGTACCGAGTATGCAAGGTAACCAAAACGGACATTTAAACATATAGAAACTCATAAATGATCACAAGAGTAGGACATCATGCTTATATCATAAACATCATAACATAGCATAAGGCTCAAGGTTTTCAAAACATTCGTAATCCAATCGTACTCATAATCATAAGAGAAAAGCATTATTGAACATGACTTGAGCCAATATAAAAAATCATAAACATGCATAAATCATGAAAGGTGGGAGATCTCTCTTAACCATACCCCATATGAGCAGCCACATGAAGCCCGACTTGTAACCCTAGTCGGGAGGGTGTTTTTACTCTGCCAAGGGTAGAACCATGAAAGCATGATATCACCAAGAAAAAGGCCATTTTGGGCTGGGGACAAATATGAAATGGGTCCTGAACATACCCACGCAAGTGGCATGTAGTTCATGATCCTGGCTTAACCGAGCCCCAAACCTACCTCGGTGTTCAATACTACTCCCAAAACGTATATTGTGCTCATAATAATACATAATACATGAGCTCATGGGCTAGTTAAATCATGATAATCATAAACATGCTTGTATACGGAACTAGCCATGACATAAGGCCCGTGAATCGCCAAAACATAATTCATGATTCAAAAGGTTCATACATATTTGTAGATAGTGCATATAGCTTGAAATTCATATAATCATAATGGGTAATATAATAATTTCATGATTTGAATCATAATTCATGTTGGGCTTTGTAAATATCATCAATAGAAAAGTAGATTATAAATCATCTATATGGGGAATGCATAATTAGGCTTAGTTACATAGAAATCAAAATCGGCAATATTAAAATCAATTTAAATCACAAATCCATAGATTATGATAAGATTTTAAAATAACAAAATCCATAATCAAGTCATTAGATTTTATATAATTCAATTACAAAACCCCATGAGTTTTTTTATGAAACTTTTGTAAAATCATAGAGGAGGGGCATGGGTGTGGAAGAAATCATCCATCGAGAACCCTACATACTCCGGGGATTACTAGTTCTTAACCTCTCTTGATAACCCAAGAAGAAATTGCACGAATTGATGAATACTAAGCTAGAATTACATCCTCAATTCCCTACCTTGCATGCATGAATGAATGAAGTGAAAATTGAACTTAAACCCTTTAAATTTCCCTACTCATAACCCAAACATCGTAATTTAGGCCTTAGGATCTTAGGAATTTATGAAAAACCCTACTAACACAGGAGAATAACTGCCAGGTGACCCTAATGGGTGACCCGACGACTCATTACGAGCCCAAACGATTTGTTACTTGGATCATCGGTACATTGCTTTTCAAGTTCCCGGGGTTCATAACAACTGGACACAACGACTCGTTAGTGGTGACTACGAGTCATCAAGTAAACTGCCTCCCTTATACCAATTTACTTGAAATCATCCAACGACCCATACCACGACTTGTTGCCGAATATGACGAGTCGTGGCCTCCTCTCGTTGAGTACACTGGTTGATCTCTTCTATTTTTCACAAAGCCTACCCCACGGTTACGAACGACTCGGTGGTGATCGACCACGAGGTATTCTCACCCGTGGGGAACCCTTATCCTCCAACTCCCTACTCTTCACCTAACCTTCCCACGAGCCACCTAACGACTTGGAGCTGGTCTCACCAGTCATCCAACGACTGGTGTGCCCGCAAACTGACTTTTCTAGCCTTTTCCCCCTTTTAACTCCTGTGTCCGATCTTGAGTTCTCAAGGTATAACAAATATCTCTTGGGAACATTCCGTCTCGAATGTTAGAAACAAGAAAAAAAAATAGAAATATACAATTATCATACTCAAATACTTATTATTTTAACCAAAACCGACGAATGACTACCTTCAAAAAAGAGATACATAGCCGAACCGACTAAGACATCACATACATCTATCATAACATAAATCAAACTTGCATGAATGAACTTAACATGGAAACTAATTAGAGAATTAGGGCAAAAACCGATACTCGAACCGAAATTGAGCCGCAGGGCAACAGTGAGGGTATTTAGCCATCATTTACGCTTCTTCTTCCCATGTGTCTCGCTCAAGATGTCGATTTCTCCATAACACCTTTATCAAGATACTTTTTGTTCCTCACCTCTCCGAACCTCGACGATCCAAGATTGCAACTAGAATTTCCTGGCACCGAGGCTATTTCTCACACCAATACTTTCCACCAGACAACCTGCCGGATCATCCAAGAAACTTTTCAAGAGCGATACATGAAAGACGGGATGAATCAAGATAACTCGATGGAAAGTCTAACTCATATGCTACCTACCAATTTTTCTTATAACTCGTGGGACCAACATAACGGGTGCTAAGTTTTCCTTTCTTACCGAACCGCATGACTTCTCATGGGAGACACCTTCGTAATACCCAATCATCCACCTCAAACTCCAACTCTCCCTCCTCATATCAAGATATCACTTTGACGACTCGAGCTATTTCGCCTTGTCCCGTAATCAACTAAATCTTCACCATAGCCTCGTGAACCGAACTCGGACCTATCATAGCTGCCTCACCGACCTCAAACCATCCGATGGGAGATTTCACCTCCGCCCATAGAGAGCCTCAAACGGTGCCATTCGAATACTAGAGTGATAGTTATTATTGTAAGAGAACTCGAGCAAGGGCAAGTGATCATCCCAACTACCTTTAAAACTATCACACAAGCTCTCAACATGTCCTCGAGAGTCTAGATTGTTTGCTCCACCTAACCATCCGTTTGCAGATGAAATGTTGGGGCCGAGCCAACTCCGAGTCCCAAGCCCTTTTTGGAAAGATCGCTAAAATTGGGAGAGGTAAAGTGAGTACCTCGGTTCGAAATAATAGACACGGGTACTCCATGAAGTCGAACCATTTCCCGAATATACAATTTGGGCATAATCATCCGCCGAAGTGGTTTTGACCGGTAAGAAGTGTGTACTGGTCAACCTATTGACCACTACCCAAATGGAGTCATACTGTCAAGGAGTATGAGGTAAATTCGTAATGAAATCCATATGAATCTCTTCACACTTCCAAGTGGGAATGCAAATATCCTGAAGTACGCCTCTTGGCCTTCGATGCTCGACTTCGGGCTTGTCGACGTCATAATTTGGCTACAAATTCTCGCGATATCCTTCTTCATGTCGCTCCACCAATATATTGCCCACAAGTCATGATACATCTTGGTGGCACTTTGGATGGATGGAATACTGACGCATGTAACTCATGAACAATTACCGCAAATTATCGATAACTTAAACACATAGAAGACCCTGGGTACAAAGAACACTCCCATCTCCGCCTCTTGGGAGAAGACCTCCACCTTTTGACTCCGAACGGCTTCCTTCAAATTTTACCAACATAGGATCCCTCATCTTGCCTAGCTTACATCAGTCACCAAGGATTACTCTGATCCACTCGCACAACGATGCCATCATCACGAGTCGACCAATCTAACTCCAAACCCTGGGTCAAGTTGATGGACATCTTTTACCAACTCCTTCCTTCCCTCATCCACGTGAGACACACTCTCCATAGAGAGCCTACTAAGCGTTGCTACCATATTAGCCTTCTCGGTGGTAAGACACTCATAACGTAGTCCTTGAGTAGCTCCAACCACCTCCTTTGCCAAATTGAGATCTTCCGCGTAAACACATACTACAAGCTCTGTAGTCCATAAACACATCCACGTGGACTCCATAGGCAAGTAATGTCGACATATCTTTAATGCGAACACCACCGCAGCCAACTCAAGATCATGGGCCTGCACTTTTCCCCATGGACTTTCAACCGTCTTGAGGCACATGCTATCACTTTCCCATGCCGCATCAACACACATCCAAGTCCAATTCTCGAACCATCACAATACACCACAAAACCATCGCACCTTATGGTAGGGTCAAAACCGGTGCTGAAGTGAATCGAGTCTTCAACTCTTGGAAGCTTCTCACAAGCCTCCGACCATTGGAACTTTAATACTTTCCGAGTCAACTTGGTCAAAGGTGCCGGCAGAATAGATGAAAACCCACAACAAATCTCTGATATTAACTCGCTAAGCCCAAAAGCTCCTAATATCTTATGGGTTCACCAAATTCCGGGCCAATTCTTCACCGCTTGATTTTCTTAGAATCCACTCCTATGCCCTCACTCGACACCACATGTCCCAAGAATGCCACTGAGTCCACCAAAATTCACACTATTTTCTTGCTGAAATTATTGCATACAATTTGACGATCCTTGAGGTCTCTAAGCACTACTCAAGTGAAAGGGCATGCTCCTCCTCACTCGAGAGGTAAGGATATCATTGATGAACACGATCACGAACATGTATAGATATTGCTTGAATAATTCCTCGTTCATCAAGTCCATGAAAGCTGTGTGGCATTGGTTAGTCCAAAAGACATAACAACAAATTCATAGTGATCATATCTGAGCCCTCGAAGCGTTTTCTGGATGCCACTCTCCCGAACTCCCGAGCCGGTGATACCCGACTTGAGATTAATCTTGTAGAAACACTTGGCACCATGAAGTTGGTCAAACAAATCATCGATCCTGGGTAAAGGATATCTATTCTTAACGGTGACCTTGTTCAACCTGCCGATAGTCGATATTATCCGAAATGAACCGTCCTTCTTCTGGATGAATAACACCGGTGCACCCCATGGAGTCTTGCTCGGTCTAATAAAGCCCTTATCTAACAGTCTCAACTCCTTTAGCTCAACTGAGCCATTCTGTAGGAGGAATATATATAGGATGTGTATCGGGTAAGATATCAATGCCAAAATAAATTTCCTCTCAAGAGGAACACCCGGCAACCATCTGAAAACCTCCTAATACTCACACACTACCAAAACCGACTAGATAGTCGGGTCTCTGACCAACATCCTTAACCCTAACTAGGTGACATGCAGCTCATTAGAAATCATTTTCCGGCCTTAATATATAAAATAAACCGACCGGGCCGGGTACAACCGAACATCTTCTTCAACTCCAACACCGACTACCCGAAAATTCAAATTCCATCGTACGGGTCCTACAATTAAATGAAGCATAGCATGCAAACAACCAATCCATGCCCAAAATGAGGTCAAAGTCAGTAATAGCTAACTCTACAAGTCT
Organism: Datura stramonium; assembly: GCA_018107945.1. Taxonomy (NCBI): domain Eukaryota; kingdom Viridiplantae; phylum Streptophyta; class Magnoliopsida; order Solanales; family Solanaceae; genus Datura; species Datura stramonium. Next base: position 49,337 of record JACEIK010007129.1, read on the forward strand.
TCGGAGGTGACCTTATGCAATACTGTAATGGGGCGACCTCTATACACCCCACAACTACTCGGAGACCAGCCGTGGCTCTCCCGTTAAGTACACCGGCTGACCTCTTCTATTTGCACACCCCAGCCCCACAGTTGACCTAACGACTCGCGGTGGTTGACCACGAGTCGTTCCCTCTCCCGTGGGTAACCCTTATCCTCCAACCTTCTCTTCACTAGCCTTCCCATGAGCCACCCGACGACTGTGGGTCAGTATCAGTCGTCCAATGACTCGTTTCTATTCCTACAACTGGAATTTTCAGATTTTCCCCATTTTAACTCCTAGGTCCACCTTGAGTTCTCAGGGTATAATAGGAACTCATCCCAACTAATGAGATCTGCGACGACTCTTATTCACATAGAGCGTCCGCAAGTGTATGGGTCGTGCAAGTAATATAGTGGCTCTTTTTAAGAATTGGAATGTCGAACCCACAAGGACTGACCCATTCTCGCTAACTATCCATTTCTTAGTGTGATCTTAAATTCTTAAAATGTTGGTTATAGACATTTTCGATTAAGATTAATTAAGTCTAAGTTTGGTCAACGAACTATTCTGAAATTACTCTAGGAGCAACATAGAGTGAAAACCGTATAATCATGCGATACTAACGATTTGCAATGGATTAAGCATAGAACTATCAATTGTTATTTCACATAACTAGAATTGTGTTCATGGTATTTCGAGCCTCTAAACACGGCAATCTAGCCTCACCGCATCATTGTGAGCGAGGATGCTAATTTCTAGTCGCGAGCAATCAAATTATGTTGTGGTTTACTGGGAAACAATTAGGGACTTTCGTGCGTCTAACCATTTAACTCAACTTAGCTCACAACTTCTTCGAGTGGTGATGTACATCCAAGCTGGTCTTTCATAACCCCTGTACAACCGAGCACGGTGTTAGGTATATTTCTATCCCGACACAAAATCCTCTCCCGAGATACAAACATGCTCCTCACATTCTCATCCCGACCTAGGTAATGCCTTTTCAAGCTATTACCCAAGCTAACAAATATGCTTTCATGGTGATCAATCATAAAAACAACCAACAATCCAAAATGCAAGACGGAAACAACAATCAATAACTTAATTCCAAAATAATTTCATAAAATCACAATCATAATTCATGGCTTCAACCATAGAGGAAGGGTTCTAACCATTCATGTTAGTAAAACTACACTAATCTCTACTACACTACTATTAAACCACATACTTACAAGAATTTGGTAGATGAGAAGGGAATTTGCCGAACCCTAGATGAGTTCTCCCACTTCTCCCTTCACCTCAGGTAGCTTTCCTAATAAAATCGTGACCAAAATGGAATTAGGAGCTAAGGGTCCTATTTATAGTAAATGGACAACGGCTTAATTTTAGCCTCGTCAGGAATGCCCGTGTCATGGAGTGTATCGCATAGCACTTCCTCCGTGACAGGGAGGCAACGCGAAAGCTTTCGGGAAATCACCCGAACATAGGGCTTCGACAAAGACTCCCGCCGCGTTGGTAGCGGTGTCACGCTTGGGCAAACACAAGGCCTTCCATGTCACAGCTCCCCCGCCGTGGCACGTTGCCAACATGCAGGTGGGTCAAGCAGCGCAGCCAGCCTGTTGTGGCACGTTGCCGACGCACGTGGGCTGTTTTGGGCCTCTTCCTTGCCGACGTTCACATTTTAATTCCGCTTCCAAGCCTCTACTTCACCAACTCATGGATTGCTCCGCAAAAAGTCATAAAACCTACAAAATGTAGGCTAATCATGTTGGTTAGCACATCTTCACAATCATATAAAATCACATGAAAATGTATAAAATAATTTAGATAAACAAGACTAATTTAAGTTATAAAGCGTATCTTGGGCATGCTATTTTTGCCCGCGATCACAACCCCACACTTAAAGCCTTGTTCGTCCTCGAACAACCTTTACATATCATGCATATGGAGACTCCCACATAACTAATTTATCCAGATAATTCAAGCTACGACTATAATGATTACGTAAGATATAAGCAAAAACTAGAGCATGCACAATTTAATCACCGAAATGAAATACAACTATGTTAAGACTTCTTACCCTCAAGAATCGACTCACCTTCGCAAACTCGTGCACCAACTGACAAATCCCACATGAATTTTATCCTTCATTAAACATGTGCCCTCACGGAAAGAGAGTTACTCACTTTCACACGCAAAACAATTTTACGGTCACAACATGTGTGGGTACATAAAATAGGAATTACACTCACTCACAAAGAATTCACATGCATCATGTCAGCGCATCTATAAGCTTGCCCTTCTCTTAGTGTTTTAATTCACTAATTTGAGGATGTATGAATGTAAGACTGCAGAACTTTTGTAGGTTGTAATGTAACTCGTGTACAGGTAGGTGCCATATTATGGCCAGTAATAGTGACTATCTTTTCCTAAGCGCTTTAATACATCACGCCTCATTGCGCACTTCCCTTCCCCTTACTTCACCTTTTATCCTTGGTAGTTTTCTTCCTTTTGTTCCCTTATTTAGGCACGCGTTTGGCTTATTAGTAAGGAGTTTTATAAATAATTTAATGAATTTATTTTCTTACTCCTTAATAATGATCACCCACCACACAAGTGCACCTTTGTCCTTTCTCAACTTACAACTTAAGCAATTTTCATTTGCTTTTCATTCTTCTCACCTTTACTTTAGATTTTTCCTCTTAAGCTCTTAGGAGATTTGGAATTAAATTCGAGGTTAATGAAAGAAATGATTAAGCTTATGTTGCAAAGCCTATCAAAGAATAGGCTCAAGGCTCAACGGGCTAACTAGATTAATTTCAAGGTAGGTAAAACGAGGGATAAAAATTAGGTTAATTCAAAGAAATGCCTAAATCATCTCCTACAATTCACATCCTTCATTTCGTTTCATAAACATAATTAGTAAGTTCTAGACAATCCAGAATAGCATAGAATACTCAAAAACCTTTACACTCATGGCACATGCTCAATTCAAGACACATTCGAAGCAGACTTCACCTCACCATCACAAGAATTCAAACATTGCTTCAATTAAATTTGAAATCAAATTCAAGAGCCTAAGTGTCTCAAACAAAGTTATGCTAATTTGCATGTTTTAACACTACACATACTTGCATCTTACAATCATGTACAGCACATAACAAGAACATCAAGCATCAATTTGCTATGGTTCAAAAACCTCACATCTATCGACTTGACTTTCCTCAAGATCTGCCAATTCATCCATCGTCTAAACAAATTCCTAACTACTACTAAACATTAAATACAGACAACTAAAATAAAAATTGTCTACTGTGTTCAAAGACCCCATCGGAAAAGAACCGAAAAGAAACCAACGGAGTGACGAAGTCATGCTTGACTCACACAAAAAATTTTCAAATTTTTCCAATTTTTCACACAAGCATTACATTCACCAACAATTTGTTAAACACAAAAAAAAATTTAAAATTTCCATTCAAATTTCCCTCACCCCACACTTAAATCATGCTATGTCCTCATAGCATCCAATTAACATTTATAGAGGGTGAGAAATATTCCCCGAGGCCTTTAGGCCTAGCTAAATGCATGTTTTTCCAATAACTTGCACAAGGGGTGGTCGACCCCACACTTTTCCTCTTCCATGCTTCCTAGCTTACTCCTCCGAGGGTACTCGATTTCCCACTACCTGTGCCTAAATTTCCACCAAACACAAACAAAAATCGAAAATAACAAAATCAAAACAAAAATCAAAATTACAAATTGTACTCGAGGTACCTGTTGCCTCCTGCCAAAGACCTTGTTTTACGTCGTGGCATGACGGACCGCCTCAAAGACATCTCATACTGGGTTCTCTTCGAGAACCATCTCCTTTTCTTTTTGTTGTTTAGAGGAAACAGCCTCCACTATGTTCCTCCTTTCCTCAAACTTCTTCTCAAATCGAAGCCCTTTATCGACTCTAGCCGTAACACTTGACATCGCTGCCATGCACCCGTGGAATCCTCCACCCACACTCATCCTCTCGCCAACAAACCACCTGACACAAGTTTCGTAAAGTGGATGGGCTTATTTCTGCAGACACCTTAAGGTTTCTTCATCATCCTCGACCCTCATTTTCAGTGGTCCCTTCTTTTCAAGCCGATCACCACTCCAGCTGGGCCAAGAATGGGGCCCCAAGATTAAGGGTACCGTCATCAACTCCAAAATCTAAAAAAAATAATAAAATCAGCGGTGTATAATAAATTTACCTAGTTTGATGAGAAGGTCCTCTATGATTCCATCAGTGTCACCTGCGACTTGTCGCCCGGGGCCGCAAAGATCAACCTTGCTCCGCCCCTCTTTCCCAACCTGGGCGTGTTGAATAAGGATAGGGGCATTAGATTAACCGCCCCTAAATCACACAAAGCCTCTGAGCACCTCAGCTTTACCAATTTGTATGGGGAGGGTAAAACTCCCGGGTCTTTGAGCTTCTTTGGCATTTTGCTCAATAATTCTCGTGGATCGCACTCCGCCTGCTACAGCTGACATCCACCAATCTAACTTCTGTCTCATCACGTCCTTCAAGTATTTGGGATACTTGGGCATTCCCCCAAGACATCAATAAGAGGCAATTTATGTGAAGTTCTTGGAAACTCTCAAAGAACTTTTTGAAATATTCCTCCTCCTTTGCTCTTTTTGGAATCTCCGAGCCAAGGGTGGTGGTGGTCTTTAGGCTGGCCGCAATGAAGGCTGCGCATTTTGTTGTCCAGCACTCGATTTGCCCAAGATCGTGGTGGATGGTCCCGGGTCTTACTCAACTCGACTCGCACCTCTTTCTCAACTTCTTAGGCACCGCATCGCCCTAACCGCTTCCGCTTCTAAGACCGATGGCATTGATCTGGCCGTCTTGACTCGTGCCGCTGGTAATCTCTTGCGGCCTCATGTTTTGAGTGTAGCTTGCTATTTGACCCACTTGTTTTTCAAGATTGCGGGTGGCTACAGTGTTGATTCATTAAGTCTCATGCCATCTCACCTAATTTTCGCTAACTAATTTCGGGTCTCCACTTTTCTGCAAAGTTGTTTCCTCAATGCGGTTACCACTATGCCCATCAACCTATTCTCGATACCGATGTTGCTGAGGTTGCATGTACCGCTTTTGGCTTCACCCATGAAGAATTCATTCCGCCACTTCGTTGGAGTTGTTTCCGAGATTCGAATTCCTGTGCACATTCCCAACAAAATTGATGGATTCTGGATTGGTTCCACAAGATTCTACGTTATGCCCATTATTACCACAAATTTCACACCAACTAGAGCTTGGGCCGAACCGCATTGACCGCCCCTGTGTTGGTGCATACCAATTTATTGAACTCGAGTCATCATTTGATGTTGGAACGGCCAATCAGCCGCTAAGGCATTCAAACCATATGCTTCTATCAACCCATCTTATTCCTCGCCCTCTGATGACTCACAGCTACCTCGATTTCCTTGTGCACCTCTGTCTACCAAAGTGTACAACTCATCATATGTCTTCTCCAAGGCTTGCCACCCGATGCATAGTCTAGTAGTATTTTTGTGTGTGGGTCCAGACATTATACAAAGGTATGGGCCAAGACTTCATTCACATTGCCGATGACGGGGACACTTCAACAATGACTTGAATCTTTCCCAAGCCATATACAAGTTCTCATCGCTCGCTAGAAACTCGAGTATTTCACTTCTCAACTTTGCAAGCTTTTGCCTAAAGGAAAACTGACAAGGAACTTCCTAGCCAAGTCATTCCATGAAGTAATGAGGTTCGTGTCACCTTCAGCCACTTTTTCGCCTCCCCAACAAAGGAAAATGCAAGAGGGTCGGGCCGTACATAACGTGACACGCTGGGGACAAACGTGTCACTTATCTCTAAAAAGCTCTGTAAGTGCTGCCAAGTGGTCCTCATGTGCCATTCCAAAGGAACGACCACTAGAATGTAAATTGAATGCACCATATTCTCGTTTAAGCTCAAAGTTCCCTCCAGTTCGGTTTACTTCGATACTAGAGGTCACATTCGTCGCAGCGGGATTGCCACTTCTCGAACCGGTCTTGCCTGCCATTGCTTCCCGATGACAACCGTGGTTGTCCTCGCTGGTTGTTGCTGCTGTACCTTTTCTGAAGTCTCTTCAAATTATGCTCTAGAGCTATTCTCCTTTGCAAATGGATTTGACGTTCAGTCTGCTAAATCTGCCCACAAGCTCTCTATTTCTAGCGCCTAAGCAGACAACCCGTCACCGCAAATACGACTAAGACCAAGTTTTCAACACTTAAGCAGAAAATTCTAAAAATCACACAAAATAGATAAATTATCATAACTTCGCCGCGTCCTGCAACGACGCCAAAACTTGACGACTCTTATTCACATAGAGCGCGTCCGTAAGTGTACGGGTCATTAAGCAAGTAATATAGTGGCTCTTTTAAGGAACCGGAATGTCGAACCCACAAGGACTAGACTATTCGCTAACTATCCATTTCTAGCGTGATCTTAAATTCCTAAAATGTTGGTTATAGACATTTTCGATTAAGATTAATTAAGTCTAAGTTTGTCAATGAACTATTCTCAAATTACTCTAGGAGCAACATAGAGTTAAAAACCAAAGATAATCATGTGATACTAACGATTTGCAATGGATTAAGCATAGAACTATCAATTGTTATTTATATATCAGAATCACATGTTCATGGTCTTTCGAGCCTCTAAACACGGCACTAGCCTCACCGCATCATTGTGAGCGAGGATGCTAATTTCTAGTCAAGTGCAATCAATTATGTTGTGATTTACTGGGAAACGATTAGGGACTGCATGTCTAACCATTTAACTCAACTTAGCTCAAGAATCACTTCTTCGAGTGGTGATGTGACATCCTGCTGGTCTTTCATAACCCCGTGTGTCAACCGAGCACGGTGTTAGGTATATTTCTATCCCGACACAAAACTCTCTCCCGAGATACAAACATGCTCCTCACATTCTTATGTCTCGACCTAGGTAATGCTTTCAAGCTATTACCCAAGCTAACAAATATGCTTTCATAGTGATAAATCATAAAACAACCAACAATCCGTAATGCAAGACCTAAAACAACAATCAATAACTAATTCCAAAATAATTTCATAAAACAATAATCATAATTCATGGCTTTAACCCTAGAGGAAGGATTCTAACCATTCATGTTAGTAAAACTACACTAATCTACTACTACACTACTATTAAACTACATACTTACAAGAATTTGGTAGATGAGAAGGGAATTTCCCGAACCCTAGATGAGTTCTCCCACTTCTCCCTTCACTCCTAGGTAGTTTCCTGCACAAAATCGTGACCAAAATGGAATTAGAGCTAAGGGTCCTATTTATAGTAAATGGAGAACCTGCATAATTTGGCCTCGTTGTGGAACGGCTCCATGTCACGGAGTGTATCACGGAGTTACTGCCTCCGTGTATCACGGAGGCAACGCGGTGCTGAAATCACTCAACATAGGCTCGGCAACACTCCCCGCCGCGCTGGGCGCTGCGGTCAAGCCGCTTTGGGCAAGGCGTTGGCCTCTCCATGTCGCGCAGCCAGCCTGCCGTGGCACGCTGCCACGTGTGGGCTGTTGTGCGTGCCCCGCCCGCCGTGGCACGTTGCCGATGCGCCAGTGGGCTGCTTTAGCCTCCTCTTTGCCGACGTTCACGTTTTAATTCCGTTTCCAAGCCTCTACTTCACCAACTCATGGATTAGTTCCTCAAAAGTCATCAAAACCTACAAAACAGAGGCTAACTATGTTGGTTAGCACATATCTTCACAATCATATAAAAATCACATGAAATGTATAAAATAATTTAGATAAACAAGACTAATTTAAGTTATAGCTGCAGATCTCTGCATGCCATTTTTTTTTTTGCCCGCGATCAACCCGTTCAAACTTCCTCGCTATTCTTCCTCCCACTATTCGAACTGTGCATTTGGGTAACCCTTTAGCAAATAAGATGCTTGGTATGCACACTCCTCCCCCGTCACCACCATAATCCGGGTGATCTTCCTGATTGTATCAATAAACTCGTGTAGATGCTCGGTCCACCTTCGATCCGGGAAGAACTCCAAAGGGTTCATCCTAAGAAAGTTCCCGACTCTTTTTGCCATTGCCACATTCCCATTCTAGGGAAAAATGCGCTACCGCCACTAGTTAACCCGGTGTCACTATGCCAACATGTGGACCGCAGCCTTAAACTTCTGTGTGAGCAACTTGCTCAAGACATGATCCTCGGGCCAGGGGGTCTCACAGCTAACTCATTTCCATTCTCATTGCCATTTCTGTTCTTGTTCCTTCTTCCATTAACTCGGGGAGGAGGCATGATTCTGCAAATGAGTATAGCATGAGTTAGAAGGATAGATAGACATTTCATCGCACGACATAGTTCATGAAAGACAGGAAATTTCCTAAAATGTTTCTATAGCCTCTTCGCCATAAGTGTGGCGGGCTTCACATCCATGAAAAGACCCTACTTAACACAGCTTTCAAACACCCTAGGATACTTCAAAACTAATGCTCTAACACCAAGTTTGTCACAACTAACATAGGCTCCTGGGACATCTAGACTCTAATCTAGAACCATAAATAGCTCCAAGTTGAACCATGGAATGAACATATAATCAAGCTCAACATGATAAATGCGGAAATATAACATTTGAAATAGCGAAAGTCTAAAAATCCAATAACATCTCGCATTAAATAGAATACATAACACTCGATCCAAAGATGAATACATACAATGTCCGATAAGCCTCTAAAATATGATAAGTTGATGACATGACCCCAACTAACTTACTAATAAACTCGAAACCGAAAAATAACCGATAAGAAGGTCCTCGGGAAGGATGAGGACTCACCAACAAGCTCAGAGAATACTAACTCGAGGATCTGGCTAGCGCAGACCGAACCTAAACGTCCGAGCCTCGTATCATGAAATGATATAGCATAGAGTACGCGGGTCACATTTCAAATGTACTTAGTATGCAAGGTAAGTAAAACTTCTAAGTAAGTAAAATTAAAATCAAGCATATCATAAAATATTTTGAGATAAGATTCTGAGAGTAAGGCTTGCATTCTATTATCTTAAAACATGATTTAAACATGACCGAATATCATAACCGATTTGAATGACCCAAAGTTGAAACTAATAATCATAAGTAAAACTAAATGTTGGGTCAAACTCGCTCGAAACATAATATCTTGACCGATGAACATGCATAACCGAAATTATGAGAAACAATGGGAGACTCTTCATATAACCGACATTACCACGATATCCTCGACTATTACACTCAAGTGGACAGAGCCGTCCAAATACTTCTAGGGCTAAGGGCGCACCATGATATCGATATCATTTTGAAGGCCCTCGTAGGGAAGGCTCACAAAGGAGGTCCTAAATAATCTTAACATACGTACATCGGTACGTAGTTCCGAGGAACCTGCTGGATCGAACCCTTAGCCTACTCGGATCTAGACACTACTACCAAAATCATGCATATGGTAGGGTATATGAAATAATAATGTTTTATCCCCATTAATTTTTCAACGAGCCGAACCATCAAGCCTTGTGCGAAGTCAATCTAATAAGTACATGCATAATCTGAAAATATATCATGATGAGCTCTTGGCTCAATCCATACCACAGAAAAGTGGGAGTCTAGACTCCAAAACCATGTGGTTAGATAATAAAATTAAATTGAAGTAAATCATGAAACATACTTGATCATATGAGCTTGCCCAAACTTATATATGCTTTGAAGTAGACTTGATAGTCAAAATCATGGATATAAACATGGGTACTTTGAAATCATACTTGCATCATAGACATTTCATCATACTTGAAAATATATATCATAATCTCAACTGTTCATGAACTTTCATAATTGGGCATCATAATTGTAAAACTTTGTAATCATAAATTTGGGGAAGAACCTACAGAATTGTCAAACTTGATCTCCAATGGTGCACTCTAATCTTGCATGCGTGGAATGGAAAGTCTTATGATAGGTTAAGTACTCTTAAAATCCTTCTAACTGAACTTAAAATGATGTAGTTTAGATAGGGAATTATAAATTACAAAAACACCCTTACTAAAACATAGAGAAAATTCATACTGCCAGTCACGAGGGACACCATGACTCATGGTGTACCTAATGACTAGTGGTGACCCAGTCGTGATGAGCACTCCCAAAAATTAAACATCCAACCTTATCTTGACCACGACCAACTTAACGAGACCCTGCCCTGACCATAAGCTCCTGCCAACTTCCCCTTACTTCAATAGTCACTTCACGACTCGTAAAGTCTCCTCATGGGTCACTAGACGTCTCGTCCTATGACCTGGTACAGAATTTTCTATTTTCTCCATTTGAACCCTCGGGTCTGATCTTAGGGACTTTTGGAGTGTTAAAACCTATCTAGTCTCTCCCTCACGTGCATTGGGGGCACATATAATCTTGCTCGATCATTGCGATAATCGTTATTCCTTCTCCATTCTCCCTCACGCTCATGACCTCGGGTTCTATTTTTGTAGCCATTCCAGTTGTAGTTGTCTCGATATTGGTTCTGACCTTGATTTTAGAAACCTTGGAACCAAGTGTCCTATCTAGATCCTTGGGAGTTGGCACGAAAACCCGCCACTTGGTTTTCCAAGAAGTTTGCCTCCTCCTCGGAATCTAAATGCTCTACCCCTGGTTCCTGTCCCTGTCTCCCCACTGCATTAATTTTTCTAGCCCCAACGCCCATGATATGCTTTGTTAGCAGGTCAAATGATGTGTGCATATGGATAAATTCCTAGGCATGTTCCTCCTTCCTTCGTTGGTCTACAGTCAAACCAACAACATATGTACCAGCAGCTGCTTCCGCTTCCCGAGTGTGTCATGCCCTGTTCGTTTTTGTCACTCTATCTAGAATAATGGCAGATTTCTCTCAGGTGTGACTCATCAGTGCTCCTCCTACCACTGTGTCTTCTATGGCTTTAGTACTATTGTTCAATGATCTATAGAAAATCTCCAACAAACTATCATCAGGAGTTTTGTGGTTTGGGCACTTGGTCAGCTTCTTTTTGAATCTCTATCAAGTTTCATGAAGTGACTCTATCTTTAGTTGCCGGAAATTATATATTTCATCCTTAAGCTGCAGCATCCTGGAGGGTGGAAAGAATCTCTTTAGAAAATATTTTTTGAGCTCCCTCCAGTTGGTAATGGAGTTTTTGGGAAACTCCAATAACCATAAAGTGGCTTCCCCAGACAGAGAGAATGGGAAGAGTCTCAGCCTTATTGCGTCCTGGCTGACTCCGGGAATCCAGTACGCCTTGCATATTCCAACGAAGTTCATTAAGTGCAGGTTGGCATCATCAGCTGTGTGTCCACTAAACACCCCCTTCATGTTCAACAGTTGAATCATGGTGCTAGTGATGTCAAAATTTGCCCCAGTAGGCAAAGGTGGTGGTACAATACCTCCCGCTGACCCGACTTCATCAATGTCTAGTCATCCTCATCAAAGAATTGAGGGGCATATCTCTAGCCTCTATTGGCCCTTCCATGGCGACCAGCATTGACAACCTCATCTCAAGCATCATTGGCTTCCTGAAGTGTAGCTTGCCGAACTAGCTCAGCTTGCCGAACTAGCTCTGCTTGCCGAACTAGCTCAGCTTGCCTAGCTTCTTCAACAAGATGGGCATCTCTCTGCTCTTGGTTCTCTATCCTTCACAGTGTTCTCTCAATTTCGAGATCCCAAAGGAATCAAGGGATTTTCACTCCATCGAGTACTTGGCATTCACCAAGCGACAACCTGTAGGTGTCCAAAATAAAAAAGAAAACATAATTAAGGAAATAACAACCAAAAGTTAAATACAAGAAATTAATCTAATCTTAGTCGTACTCCCCAACAATAACACCACTTTTTGATAACGCTCAAACTCACACTTCCTGATAAAGTATGAATTGGATGTTGTCAATAAAAGAACCCAACAAAGAGGTTGGGGTTGAACCTACAAGGAATATGGTAAGAACTAGACTAGTGTCGGTACATAAACTTTTTGGTGAGTTATCTCCAAATTGGGGGATTTATAGAAATCAATATAAAAACAAGATTGCAATTGTGGTTGTTGTCAAGATCTGCAAATATCTAGGGTAAGTGTTCCCCATAGATTCATAAGTACTTCAGGTATACACGCAAGATCAATCTCAATGCTTACTTGTAGAACTGATAACTAGGGTTCATCCAAACTATTGGTTCATCCTTATTGGATGACTATACTCAATCATCGGCTCAGGTCTCATGAGCGATTTCGAATTAACCATTATCAATATATTCAAAATTAACTTTCCTATGACTGCAGCTCAAGTCATACAATGATCATAAAAATCAAGGCTTTGTTGTAATTCTCTTTTCCTAATCTCTACTTCTCTATGTTCAAGAAAGTAAAGAATTCAGGTAGTCCTAATGTTACAAACCGTTAAGAAACGTTTAAAGATGAAGAGAATAATTCAGGCAGTCCTAACGTTACACACCGTTAAGAAATATTTAAGGATGAAGAGAATACAATACAAGTGTTTAGCATTGGTTTCAAATCACTTTGTGTAACCCTAGTTCATTAATTCACCATGGTTCCCATAACCCTAGTTATGGTGTGACTGGTATTCATAGAAAAACACATAATTGAATACTTACAATGATAATTAGAAGAAAACCTGCTTTGAATATTGATGAACAAAATCAAGACAATAGAAACTTTTTCCTAAGCTAACAGGAAAATATCCAAATCTGGCGCCGACACGTCCTACGGCTCATCATTCGACCCGTAACAAGATTGTATGGGTCGTTCCTTGCTCTCGTACATTTCTTGGTTGCTGTAAAATTGGCTAAGTGTTAGTAGCTGGTATGACTCGTACCATGGTCCTACGAGTCATACAATCCATCCATGGCTTTGCTCTGAGAACTCTGACATATTCTGAAGTTTTCTACGAGTGTTGTGGTATGCCTCGTGCCATGCTCCCAGGACTCGTGACTGCTTGTTACGTCTTGAGTTCTGCCAAGTCTTTAAGAATCACTGAAGCTTCCTACAGCTCCTGGTATGGGTCGTAGTTAGATGCTTCGATCCATAGGTGCTACCCGTACCAGGAGACTTTGTGCAAATTTTCTCTGAAGTATTCTACGACTCCAGTTATTGCTCGTACCATCTTGGTACAACTCGTATTGAGAGTTGTAACTTTCCTTTGCATTGTTTCAGTCTTCTGATCTTTTCCATGAGTCTCAATATGGCTCATACAATCTAGGTATGGCTCATACTAAGATCAGTACTTGGTGATTTTCTGCATTTTTCTGCATCTTTTGCACATTTTTGCTCCAACACCTATTTTTCCTTAAAGAAAAGTAAAAACACCTCATATCTGTATAAATATAACTAATTCCATGTTATTTTCTCAGTTTTAAGCATCAAAAGTGTTGTAAACTCATAGCACGTCAAAAATAGGATGGTAGGATGCAGATATGCATTGATTACTGTCAGTTGAACAAGGTAACTATTCAAAACAAGTACCCTCTTCCTAAATAGATGATTTGTTTGATCAGTTACAAGGGGTAGCTGTGTTTCAAAGATCAACTTGAGGTCGGATTATCATCAGCTGAAGATTCAGCCTGAGGATATTTCCCAAATAGCCTTTCAGACCAGGTATGGGCTTTACAAGTTTTTGGTCATGTTGTTCGGACTCACTAATGCCCCAGCTGCCTTCATGTGTCTAATGAATGGTATCTTCAAACCTTACTTAGACTAGTTTGTGATTGTATTTATCGATGATATCTTGGTGTATTCTAAGACTAAACAGGAGCATGAGAATCATTTGAGAATAGAGTTGTTGCTGAAGGACAAACAGCTATATGTCAAATTCTCTAAGTGTGAATTCTGGTTAGATTCGATGCCTTTTTTGGGGCATGTGGTCTTCAAGGAGGGAATCAAAGTAGATTTACAGAAGGTGGAGATGGTCAGAAACTAGGCTAGATCAACTATTGTGACAGAAATTCAGAGTTTTATGGGGATGGCTAGTTACTACGTTGGTTCATGAAGGATTTTGCATCCATTTCCTCGACGCTAACCAAGTTGACTCAAAAGGATGTAACTTTCTAGTGGTCGGAAGAATGAGAAGCTAGTTTCCATAATCTCAAGACTCTGTTAACCACGGAACCTATCCTAGAGTTAATGGTTTGAAGGTAAATATTTTGTTATTTATTAGGATGCCTCATGTTCTGGGTTGAGTGTTGTGTTAATGCAGGAAGGGCAGGTCATTGCTTATGCTTCAAGGAAATTGAAGGTGCATGAAAAAAATTACCCCATGCATGACCTGGAGCTAGCAGCGGTGGTGTTCGCTTTGAAAATATGGAGGCACTATTTGTATGGGGCTCATTGCGAGGTGTTCACAGATCATGCAGCCTATAGTACGTGTTTTCCCAGAAGGATCTCAAGTTGCAGAGGAGGTGGATGGAACTGCTCAAGGATTATGATGTCACCATCTTGTACCACTCTGAAAAGGCTAATGTGGTGGCAGATGGATTGAGTCCGAAAGCATTGAGTATGGGTAATCCAGTTTATTTAGAAGTTACTGGCGACCAATGGTCAGGGAAGTTCATACATTGGAAAATAGTTTGGTGAGACTATCCTTGATAGAGGCAGGTGGAGTACTAGCTATTAGGAAGCTAAATATTCCTTTTTGGAAGAAATCAAAGCAAGGCAGTTTAAGGATGAGAAGCTGGGTAAGATCAGAGATAAAGTTCTGTAAGGAGAAGCTAAAGAAGCGGTGCTAAATGGTAAAGGGGTTCTGAGAATAAAGGGATGTGTATGTGTTCCCTAAGTTGGTGAACTAATTCAGACTCTTCTGGAAGAAGCTCACATCTCGAGGTACTCCATTCATCCTAGAGTTAACAAAATGTACATTGACTTGAAGCAGCACTATTGGTAGGTCAAAATAAAGAGAGATATTGTAGTGCATGTTGCCCAGTGTTTGAATTGCCATTAGGTGACATACGAACACCAGAAAACTGGGGGAGTACTTCAAAGATGCCTATCCCTAAATGGAAATGGGAGAGAATAGCAATGGATTTCATAGTTGGTCTTCAAAAAACATTGGGCAAGTTTGACTCTATTTGAGTCATTGGGGACAGATTGACCAAGTCTTCTCACTTCCTACCTGTCCAAGTGACTTAAAACGCCGAGAAGTTGACCAAGTTGTACGTGAAGGAAGTGATTCATTTGCATGTGGTGCCAGTGTCGATTGTGTCTGATAGGGGTACTCAATTCACCTCTCATTTTTAGAGGACCTTGCAGGCAGAGTTGGGCACCAGGTTGGACTTGAGCACCTTCCACCCTCAGACGGATGGATAATCAGAAAGGACTATTCAAGTGTTGGAGGATATGATACGGGCTTGTGTCATATATTTTGAGTAACCCTAGCAGAGTTCTCTTACAACAACAATGTCACGACCCAAGTTTGTACTCGGGATGAGACACAATACTTGGAGTAACAACTAACCCCAAGTAAATCCATGCTCTATCATAACACTGGTAAACTGAGTAGACATAAGTGGAAGCCTTTAAATAAATAAAATCATTTAAGAAAACTAATTTGACAAGAGTCAATACATCACCCAAATACAATACTGAAAATCTGTATCTACATTTGAAAGCCATCTACTCAATGATGAGTTGCTGGGACAAGCCCCCAGCTAACACTAAAATCTAACTGAAAGTAACTAACTAAAATAAATATCATACATGAAAGATGAGGACTCACCAAATGTTGTTGCTGATATTGTCTGAGGGAAACTACTAACGGTGCTGGAAATGAGGACATGTGCCTGTATCATAATACGATACAACATAGAAGATATGCATCAATACTTTGAATGTACTGAGTAAGTGAGAGATATAATAAGCATGAAAGAACAAGTAACTGAACTGAAATGACATGAAATGACCAACTGAAATACTAAAATACTGAAAAATGATACAATTGAAATATAACTGATATGGTCAATAATGACCCTGGCTGATGGTCATAGACATGTCCTGGATCTGAGATACTAGGGCTGAGCTAAACTGAACTGAACTGAGACTACACGGACTAGTGGAAGAGTCTATAACCGACATATAACCATGTGAGCTAAACATGGAGTTTAATTTTTACGCCCCATCGATAGGACCCAATATACCTTGCTAGGATATAAAGGCATAAACTGGGTGGTAACAAATTTGGGCCTATTGGGAAAAAATAACCTACAGTGGCAACGTAGTTCTAGGAACCTAGGTGTTTTGGAACCCCGACACTCTCATGCTAAGTCCTACTTCCCCTGAATAGCCCTAACATGAGTACTACTACCAAGCTGATAACTCAAAACTGGGGCCCAAGACTAAGTTAGGAATACCTATCTGGAAGTACCCTGAGAGTCTTATCGGACCGAATACTGTCACTGGTGTTCTAAGAATGGTCAGAGATGCTTAACTAAAAGCACCGTAACCATCTGTAGGACTAACTATTAACTGATAACTGATGCTGATAGTTGATATCTGGGAGGCATTACTGACACCTCAAGAAATGGCTATAGTCAAACTGATCAGTTGGCATTTTTGAAAATATTGAAAAATGCTAACATTTTAAGTAAAACTGGACTAGTATGCAACTAACTAAGGATTCAACTGATATTAATAATATGGGAATTCTAACACTAATATAATCAAGCAACATGAATAACATTTCAATTATGCAAGACTCTAATTACCGTATTCAAGAGCTAGGGCTACAACCCATTTACCGGAAGCAGGTATCAACATGATCTCTAAGTAATGGAAATATAGCAGCTCAATATGAACATCATTCCACATGAATTTAATCGAATTTTGACTGAAAGATTTCTAAATTTTGAAACCTCGAGGCTAGGACTGATAAGAAAATTTAAATGGGTTTTGGGGCACAAGGGAAGGATGATTCCCTTGCTAAATTCTCACATACCTAGTGATTAAAACCCTGGAGAAAACCCTATAAAATATCTAGAAGAAAGTCAAACTCTTACTCCTGCTCTGTGCTTTCTAGCTAAGTTCTATGTTCCGACCTTTAAGGGAACGAGAGGAATGAAGAGTGAACATCGATTACCCCTCTAAATCCCATGAATATAACCCAAAATGATATTGTTTAGGGATTAAAAGGGTGGGAAGTTACAAAAGAAACCCTGAAAGAAAAATTTAGAAAATAGCCCGACAAGGACCAACGGGTCACACAATGAGTCGTTGGTTGATACAACAACTCGTTCGGACTAATCGTTGGTTTGGGCCTGGAATTAGGACTCACTGGAATTTTGAAACGGGTGGGGACCATGACTCATTGGACTAACCAATGGATCATTGGTACTTCTCGTTGTCACTGGTATGATTTTTAACAAAACTTAGGAACCCCACTAACGGATGACACAATGACTCATTGGTAGAATCAACGGGTCGTTGTGTATGCTCGTGGTCAACACTTCCTGGCCTTGAAATCTAGTGACGGGTGGAGACGACGACTCGTTAGAGGTGAAAATGAGTCGTTGGTCCTACTCGCTGCTTCTTGGAGATGCTTGGTATATTTCTGAACTTGGGATGCAACGGACGACAGGAGACTTGTTACTCCTTCCAACGAGTCGTCCTATGCCTCCTTGGTTCCAAGAGGGAAATTCTACAAAGCTGACAATGGCTCAGACAATGGCCCGTTAGAGATGACAACATCCATTGTCTGGGTCATTCTGTGATAAAATTTTCTAGTTTCCCCTAGTTTTTCTTGCAAGGTCTGAGTTTGGTCTAGGAAAGTTTTGGTCTTTACAATATCTCCCCCTTGGGATTATTCGTCCTCGAATGAAGGCTAAAACTGCTGGAAAATTGGGAAAAGAGATGCAATTCCCAGACTCAGACTACAAACTGATTTATGAAGGAATGACTTACTCCAAGCTGATTTAACCATGCTAACAGAGTTGATGCAACTAGGATGCATATTGAAAATCTGAATAGAGCTGATGAGTACAGAACTGAACAGAGTATTCAGGAGGAACTTAATACCTGATGTTCAAACTGAACTGGAAGAGAATAAATGAGGGTATTTATCCATCATGTCTGCTTCTGCCTCCCATGTGGCTCCTTCAACTAGCGGGTTCCTCCACAAGATTTTCACTGAAGCGACTTCCTTGTTTCTCAGCTTATGAACTTGACGGTCTAGGATCTGAATTGGGACCTCTTTGTAAGAGAGACTATCCTTCACCCTCACGCTGTCTAGTGGCACAACTAAGGTCGGATCACCGATGCACTTTTTCAACAGTGACACATGGAAGGCTGGGTGCACAAATGCTAACTATGAAGGTAATTCTAACTCATAGGCCACATTTCCAATTCGCCTTAGAATCCTGTAGGGAACTACATACCTCGAACTGAGTTTTCCCTTCTTCCCAAACCTCTTCACCCCTTTCATGGGTGAAATTTTCAGATAAACTCAATCATCTACAGCAAATTCTAACTCTCTTCTCCTCACATCAGCATAGGATTTCTGTTGGCTTTGAGCTATTTTCAACCTTTCCCTAATAAGTTGTACTTTTTGCATAGCTTCTTAGACTGAGTCTGTCCCCATCAAGGTAGCTTCACCAACTTCAAACCACCCTATAGGAGACCTACACCTTCTACCATATAATGCCTCAAACAGGGCCATCTGAATACTGGAGTGGTAGCTGTTGTTGTATGCAAACTCGATGAGAGGCAAGTGATCATCCCAACTTCCCTTGGAGTCGATCACACAAGCTATTAGCATATCTTCTAAGGTCAGAATAGTCTGCCCCATTAGTCCATTTGTCTGAGGGTGAAAAGTTGTGCTGATCTTGATCTGTGTACCGAGTCCTTTCTGAAATGACTTCCAGAATTGTGAGGTGAACTAGGTACCTCTATTTGAAATAATGTACAAGGGCACCCCATGTAGTCTGACTAACTCCAAGATGTACATCCTAGCATAATCCTCTGTTGATTCTATAGTTTTAACTGGGAGGAAATGTGTTGACCTGGTCATTCGATCTACTATCACCCAGATTGAGTCATGCTACCGGTGAGTATGAGGTAGACCTGTAATAAAGTCCATATTCACTTATTCCCACTTCCATGTGGGTATGTTGATATCCTGAGTCATACCTCCAGGTCTTTGATGTTCAACTTTAACCTGCTGGCAGTTGGGGCACTTAGCCACTAATTCTACAATATCACTCTTCATGTCGTTCCTCCAGTAGATATCACGGTCACGACACATTTTAGTGGAACCTGGGTGGATAGAATATCTAGAGTTGTGTGCTTCCGCCAATATTTTCTGTCTTAAGTCACCTACATCTGGTACACAAAGTCTGCCCTAGTAACGAAGCACACCATCTCCCCCTTTGGAGAAAGCCTCCACTTCTTTTTTGAGAACTGCTTCTTTCAGCTTAAGCAGTATGGGATCTTCATCCTTCTTTGACTTAACTTCACCAACCAACGAGGAATCTGACCCACTCTGCAGTACTACTCCGCCCTCAGCTGAATCGACCAATTGCACTCCCAACAGAGCTAACTTGTAAATATCCTTTGTTAGTTCCTTTGTGCCCTCTTCAACATGAGGAACGCTCCCCATGGACATCCTGCTTAGGGCATCAGCCACCATATTGGCCTTACACGGGTGGTATAGCACGCGCATGTCATAATTATTTAGTAACTCCAACCACCTTCTCTAACGAAGGTTCAAATCTTTCTGATTGAACATGTATTAAAGGCTCTTGTGATTGGTGAAAACATCCATGTGAACCCCATAAAGATAATGCCTCCATATCTTCAAAGCAAACACCACCGTTGCCAATTAAAGGTCATGAGTTGGGTAGTTCTTTTCATGAACCTTGAGTTGTATGGAGGCGTAAGTTATCACCTTATCCCGCTGCATCAGAATGCAATTGAGCCCAACTCTGAAGCATCACAATATACTACGAACCTATTTGTTCCTTTTGGTTAGGTTAAAATTGGAGCGGTACTGAGTCGAGTCTTTAACTCCTAGAAACTCTTCTCAAACGCATCTGACCACTGAAACTTCACCTTTTTCTGAGTTAGCTTAGTCAGAGGAGACGCAATAGAGGAAAATCCTTCTACAAATCATCAGTAATAACCGGCTAGACCTAGGAAACTTCTGATATCTGTTGGGGAAGTAGGTCGTGGCCAGTCTTTCACCGCTGCTATCTTTTGAGGATCTACCTGAATACCCTCACCTGAGACCACGTGACCAAGGAAAGTTGCAGACTTCAACCAAAATTCACATTTACTTAATTTAGAGAACAACTGAAGGTCTCTAGGCGTCTCTAACACTATCCTCCAGATGGTTAGCATGTTCTTCCTCATATCTGGAGTATACCAAAATGTCAACAATGAATACAATGACAAACATGTCTAGATACTACTTGAAAGCCTTGTTCATCAGGTCTATGAAAGTTGCAGGGGCATTAGTTAGTCCAAAGTACACAACCACGAATTCATAGTGACCATATGGAGTTCTAAAAGTTGTTTTCGGTATGTCATATTCTCTGACTCTAATCTGATGATACCACAACCTGAGATCTAACTTGGAAAATAACTGGCTCCTTGAAGTTGATCAAACAAGTCATCAATCCTGGGTAGTGGATACCAGTTCTTAACTGTAACTTTATTTAGTTAACAATAGTCGATACACATTCTGAGAGTACCATCTTTATTTCGCACGAACAACACTGGATCAGCCCATGGAGAGATGCTGGGCCTGATGAAAACCTTATCAAGTAGGTCTTTTAGTTGCTCCTTCAATTCCTTAAGCTCTGCTGGAGCCATTCTGTAAGAAGGAATAGAGATGGGTTGAGTGTTTGGAAGAAGGTCTATGCCAAAGTCTATTTCCTACTCGGTAGGGACTCTGGGAAGATCTTCAGGAAACACGTCAAGGAACTCGATGACAACTGGAACTGACTAAATAGTTGGGGTCTCAGAGCTGGAATCTTTGACTCGATTTAGGTGATAGATGCACCCTTTCGAAATGAGATTCCTTTCCTTGAGGTAGGAAATAAACCGGCCCTTAGGCGCTTAAACACTACCCATCCATTCTAAGACTGGCTAATTTGGAAACTGAAATCTGAAGACTCTAGTTCTACAGTCGACTGAGGCATAACCGGAGTGTAGCCAATCCATGCCAAGAATGAGGTTGAAATTTACCATGTCTAACTCTACTAGATCAGTTGAAATGACTTTACTCAATACTGAGATTGGGCAGTTTCTATACACTCAGTTGGCTCTAACTGACTCACCAACTGGGGTACAAACTGAGAATGGTTTTGAGAGGACTTCTAGTTTGATTTCAAACTGGACAGCTACATAGGGAGTCACGATGATAGTGTCTCTCCTGGATCTAGTAGGGCATACACATATAGATGGAAAAGACGTAACATACCCGTGACCATGTCAGGTGAGCTCTCCTGATCCTGATGAGAGGACAAAGCATAAAAGCAATTCTGGTGCTGACTGCCTTTCGTACCTGAAGTGTTACCCTACTGAGCTGAAAGGCCTACTGGGACTGCTGAAGTGGTAGACTGTGATCTCCCCCGTCCTGCTGACGAACATTTCTTTAGCCTATGACCTAGTTGTTCGCATCCAAAGCAACCCTCTTTGCCTAGAAGGCATTCACCCTGATGGTTCTTTCCATACTCAGGACATGCTGAGTAGTGGTTACTGGCGGTGTGACTCTGGTACTAAGAGCCAGATGCTCCACGCTTCCAATTCTTGCGGGACCAAAAGTAGGGGCGCTGCCTAAAGTGGGTGTTGGAGCCCTCTACTGCTGCTGCTGTGGGCGGCTACTGCCACTGGACCTCTGGTGGCCATAATCTGATTGACCAGTTCTAGCCCACTTGTTCTCCCGCTCTATATCTTTCAACTTTTATGCCTCAATTTGCTGGGCATGAATGATGAGGCTGGAGAGGTCAATATCCTTTATGAGCATCATGGTCCTGCACTCCTTAAGTACCAGGTTGGATACCCTGTTGATTAATCTAAGCATGCGAGCCCTTGGCTTGGCTACTATTTCTGGAGCATACCTTAACACTCGCGTGAACTCCAATGCATAATCCTCCACAGTCCTATTACCCTGTTTTAGGTTCATGAACTCTGCGACCTTAGCCTCCCTCAACTCCCGGGGGAAGAATCTATCTAGAAATGTTGTGGTGAACTCTTCCCACTCTACCGGCTCTGCTCCTGCTGGTCTCCCTTCCTTCCACTGATCGTACCAAATTTGAGTTGTTACACCCCGTAAAAGTTGGCGATTAGTAAGTGTACGTGTGGATTTGAGGTAGATAAAGAGAGTATGATAAATGTAGAGAAGCCTCCGAAGTCAGGTCGAGCGAGGCCAGGCCGCACAGGGCCAGCGCGACGTGCCAGCCGGCAGGACACCAGCCAGAGTGGCGTGCCAGGCCACTGGCGCTTTGAGAGGCGCGAGGCGCCGGGCCCTATGGCGCTTTGAGAGGCACGGGGCGCCCCCCTACCCACCGTCTCACCTATATATATAGCCCTTTGTTTTAATTCATTTCATTTCCAAAGAAGAGCCACGACCAGAGAAGAGAGAAAGTAAGGTTTTCGACGGTTTTTCATTCGATTATGATGCCAAACGCCGTCCAAATTCAAATAAACTTCAGGTATCAAAGTTTGAGGTTGGAGGGAGAATTATAACGGAGTTATTTTCCTGAAATACGTCCGGAAAATCGAAACTCTGCCGAGCAAAAGTTGTCAGAATAGCCCCAAATTTATTTCTATACGATCACAGGCTTCAAGTAAGAATTTCTCCCTTCTGAACTCTTGGAAAATTATAGGTTTTTGGTCGTGTTTTACGTAATTGAGTTATAGTTGTTATTAGTATCGAAAGTTGACGATTTTGCCGAGTTTAGTATTAAAATTAGACCCATTCTTTCAGTACTAATGTTACAGTTGATAAGAGCTAACGAATATGAGCTGAAACTTGACGGTTATTCAGGAAACGGCAATTGAGGTATGTAAGGCTTAACCCTMGGCAAGTATACTCATCRTATAGTGTTACGACTTATATTCTAGAATAGAAATGACRATTTMATATGTTGTAGATAGCTGCTACCATTAGATTGTGATTAGACATGTTGTAATTAGCTRTTGTTGGTATATAAGACACGTTGTGATTAGCTTCTATCAGTAGATTATGTATATATAGGTTCTGGTTAGCTGCTAGAGAACGTATATAGATTATACCGCAGTATCTCTCGTCGAGAAGGAACATGTTAGGTGTGGTACGCGCTAGAAGCTTCACAGAAACTCTTCTATTCTCCACTTCATTGTTTTAGTAGGATTGTATGTTTAATTGCCAGGCCTAGCCCTTAGAAGCTCATGAGGGTTATGGAGCCTAAGCTTGTAAGTTGAACAACATAGGCGTAGCTAGGTGATATAACTGCTAGTTTGGCACCTGGGTTGCCAGAAAAGCACCCCCAGAATCCATAGACATACCCACACGCCCCAGGTCCAGAAATATAGACAGAATAGTTATACTTTAGAATTAGTGACACTAGGGTTTTCTAGAGCACCGAGTGACAGCCTTCCATCCTATTAGCCATTACCAGAGATTGTCAGTCCTAGTTGGCTTAGAAGTTATTACATAGGTCGCCCAGGAAGCCAGCCCAGTCGCCTAGGTCAAATAGACCCGTGGGTACGCTAAGGAAGGGAACCTTATCAGTAGTTAGAGGCTAGTCCAGTACCCCAGCCAGTTCTTATAAGGTATTCAGGTACAGATTTCCAGGAATGGTTAAGTCTACATAAAGTTGTCTATAAGGTTAAGAATCACTCAGAAAAGTAATATAAGATCTGAGTAGACCAAGATAAGGTCTAAGAGACTAGTAGTACCATCCTAGTATAGTACTGCCCACAGGCTAAGGATATCGATAAGCTTCTTAGGAAGGATTAGGGGTCGATCACTCAAAAGCATGTTCGACCAGGACCAACCCTACAATTGTTCTAATCAGAGGAACTAATAGTTATCCATTTGTGACCCCGCAGTTGTTTAAGAGTCATAGTTGTCTGGGAAGGACATTCAGAGTTATGTTAGACCACTCCAGATCTCTCCCTATTCAGTCCAGACTATTAGAGATCATGATCACTATCAGGATCCTCTGATCAGATGCAGGCGCACAGTGTGCCTGCTAGCATCCTTATAGACTATCTTAGGGGGCGAGTAGCGGTGGCGTTAGGCCCAGAAGGACAGTTACACCTTTTGAGTGGCTAGATTTAGATGTTAGTACGGCACCTGGGTTGGGGTTGCCCTCACTTAGGAGCCTTCCATGACCACCCCAGGGTTACTAGCTATGTCGACGCCCGTGAGGGGCTAGATGATGTCGCTCCGAGGAGCCGTATGCCGTCGGCGAGGGACGAAGATGAGGTTCGAGGTCCTCATACATTTCATTCCATTACTGGACTACTATATGTCATATTGGCAAACCCCGTCAAGTTCGGTACTCGGGGTACAGACAACAGGAGTCCACCAGAATCAGACACAGCAGCAGTTCAGGAGCCGAGTAGGTTCAGTTGTAGACCTAGGGGACCGATAGGTTGTCTATACTACCAGTAGAGTCATAGAAACCTTGTTAGGGGTATATAGATTAAAGTGTGGTCACCAGTACTTATGGGGGACCCGAGCAAGTTATTTCCGTGTTGATTGTACCTTCTAGGCTTGTGGGGGCCAGGTGAGGTTCTTGTTTGTATTCTTTTCTGCTAGCCATAGTTTATGAATATTTGATTATGCAGTCATAGCTCACGTACATGTAGTATTTTGTTAGACGCAGATTACGAATAAGCCAGCTTATAGGTTAATCTTTCTGCCTCTCCTTTCTACTTACTTTCATCATTTCATTGCTTTCATTCCACCTATTTACTGCCTTACATATTTTACAC
>JACEIK010007130.1:27292-42507 GCA_018107945.1 Datura stramonium
TCTTTCCCCGGGCCTTTTTCTAGCATGTATGGCATTCTAAAACTCTTAAACAACATGCGAATAGGCCATCTACATGTCAAGAATTTACGGGGTGTAACATAAGATGTAGTGATTTTTTGATTTTAGTATTCAGTAGCCCAATAATTTATGAGTTTTATAAATATAAATCTAAAACGTAGCAATCAATAAAACAAAGAATATTAATTAAATCAATAAGCATGAATATTCGAAGGTTAAGGCATGAGACGAAATCACGTACAACTTATATTTTCCTTCAGCTATGTTCTTTATCGGGTTGCTGGTTATGAGAAATTAAACTTTGAATATGGTCTTTTGAACCTCTAGCCAATTGCCTAATTATGAACTTTGCAACTACACATATTAAATTGTTATGCAATTCGTCTTAGGTCTAGAAGCATTTATTCCCTTCTTTAACCGAATGTGATGTTACAGGTATATTTCTATTCCACACGCGAATCCTATCTTTAATTTACAGCAAAGATAAGAACACATTCCTCTATTCCTCGTTCTACCCTAATAATTCTCATTTCAAAGTCAAATTAAGGTTATGAATTTATCATAATTTTGGCCAAACACTAAAATACACAGAGCAGGATTAGAAGAGCAACCATTCATGATAGAAGAACATCAAGCTAAAACTAAAATAAAATCATACAGTCATGCAGATAGACTTAACCTCAGAATGAGGTGAATTAGGCACTCATTCTTTGATTAAACATCTCCAAATAGTTTTTAGCATAAGCACCATTGAAATATTGAAGAAAAGAGAAGAGAAAGAACCCTAGAGTTTTCTTCAGCTCAACTGCCGTTTCCCAAGTTTTTGCTACTATTTCAGATAATGAAAAATAAAAAATCTGAGTGTTCTATTTATACAAGTGAAAAATACACAATGAATAACTAGCTCCATGACACGGAGCTCATCGCTGAGGAACTGCTCCATGACACAGAGCTGCCGCAGAGGCTCACTGGAATTGAAGAAGTTCTGGGAAGCCAAACTTCGTTTCACGGAGATTAATGCGCCAAATATGCTCTGTGACACAGACCAAATGTGGACCCTCACTGGAAATTTGATGCCCTCTAAATAAACAAGAGTCGTGTCACGGAGGCCATTGGGCCATTTGTGCTCTGTGACACGGACCTATCGCGGTCCTTCACTGTTTCATGCCTTCAAAAGTTAATTTTTTCTACCAAAGCGCTGTGGCACATTTTTAAATGTGAACAGTCTCCAAAGTGGCACGGGAGTGCATTCCAACATCAATTTTTAAGCTCTTTGAACTTCCCGTACTTCAACTTCGAGTGTCATCCGCAAAAAAAATCTGAAATTATTGTCTTTTCCACTTGAAAATAGTCTAATCACATTTATTAGTCCACAAGCATAATTAATTCAAAACATGCATGAATACATCAATATTATCCTCAACTAGGCTCCGATACGGTTGAAAATACAACGTTGGTCATATAAATACGCCCAAGATCACGTAGCATCCTTAACCCAAACTAGATGGTATACATAACCTTTAGAAATCATTTTTCTGGTCTTGAGATAGGAAACAAAGCGACCTACAGGAACAGCTAAACTACCTTTCTACTCTAGAACTGGCTCACCCGAAAATCGAAAATCCTACCAAACGGGTTCTAGAATTTACTGAGGCATAACATGCATGCAACCAATATATACCGAAGATAACATCAAAATCGGTCTGATCTAACTCTACTAGGTCGGCTAAGGTGACTTTTTGAAGGACTGTGACAGGGCAATTTCTGTATACCCGTCGAGCTATAATTAAGTCACCAATTGGAGTAGAAACTGAGAAGGGTTCTAATAGGATTTCGGGACTAACTCCGAAACTAATAGAAACATGAGGAGTAAAAAAAGATAAGGTATACCGTGGATCTAATAATGCATACACATCAAGATGGAATACTCATAACATACCAGTGACCACATCTGGAGAGACCTCCTGCTCCTGACGAGATGAGAGGGCTTAAAATCAATTCTGACACTGACCACCACCTACACTAGTGGATGCACCTTGCTAAACTGAGTGTGCTGGTGGAGCTGCTAAACTGGTGCTAGGTCATGACCTCTACTATGGCCTTGTCTGGTTAAAGGACAGTCTATGAGCAGATGTCCAGGCTTTCCACAACTGAAACATCACCTGAGCCTTCTATGCACTCTTTGGTGTGCCTCCTACCGCACCTGCCGCAAACTAGAATGCTGGGCTCTCCTTATATGCTCGTTTGACCTCTAGAGCTTGATGCTCTACCCCTCTAATCACGTCGTATATACGGAACATTGGATGCTGATGGCGTTGGGGCTGACGACCTCTGGTGGGATTGATGACGATTTACTCCACGGAACCTCTGCTGGAACTGTCCATACCTTCCTGTCCTGGCTCCCTTGGCCTCTCTCTCCTACTCTTTCATTTGATCTATGTTTATCTACTAGGTGTATATGACCAACCTCGAGAAATCTAGGTCACTATTCAGCATAGTGATCCTGCACTCCTTAACCAGTGAATGTGCTACTCCATTCACAAAACTACTCAAACGATCCCTCTGATACGCAACCATCTCCGATGCATACTGTGACAACCAAGCAAACTCCAAACATACTCTTGGATAGTCCTTTGGTGCTGCTTCAAGTTGACAAACTCCGCCGCCTTCGCCTCCCTCAACTCTCTAGGGAAGAACCTATCCAATAAGATAGTCAAAAACTCATCCCAACTCATGGGAACTGCTCCCACTACTCTAATTTCCTTCCACTGGCGGTACCATATATAAGCAACCTCTTCAGATGATAGGAGGCTAAGTCCGCATTCTCTTCTCCAGTCACCCCCATAATATGGGTGATCTTCTGCACCACCTTAATAAACTCACGCGGGTCCTCATCAACTTTCTACCCTAGAACTCAGGTGGATTTATCCTAAGGAACTCTCAAAATCTAGCCACTGTTGCGTTCCCATTTTGAGGAACATAGGCCACTACCTGTTGATTGACCTGAGCAGTCATAGCATGTACCATCATCTGAAATGTAAACTCGGCATGAGTGACCTACCCGGGCAAAGGATCTGCTGGTGCCGGCGAGGCTTCCTAATGCCTACCTCCATTGCCATTATCATAACCATTTCCGTTTCCATTCCTTCTACCATTCACTCGGCATGGAGGCATAATTCTGCATATGCATATAACAAGAGTTAGAGGATAGAGAGATACTTCATCTCCAGACATAGATCATGAAAGAAGGGAAATTTCCTAAAACGTATTACAGCCTCTTCCACATAAGTGTGGCGCGCTTCACACTCATGGAAAAGACTCTACTCAATGCAGCTTTTAGAAGCCCTAGGATACTCAAAACCTTTGCTCTGATACCATATTTGTCACGACTTGAGCTGGGACCCGGACCTAGACACGGGACCTAGAACCACAAATGGCTCCAAGTCTACCCATGTTGTGAACATAACAACTAAAGAGCATACATCAAAGCAGAAAATGATAACTTAAAGAAGATTAATAAGAATCTTGAATAACATAACATATAGCAACGATCATAAACTGAGTTAACATTCGACAAAGCTGAAAGTCTACAAAATGTCTGATAAGCCTATAAACTGTCTGATGAGCTGGTAGGACAACAACCCCAACTAGCTCGCCAAAGTATAAAACTGAAATAGCATAATCAAATACTAAGCTGAACATCCTCGGAAGATGAGGACTCACCAACAACTAGAACTGAGCTGGACTGTTGGGGAAAACTAGACTAATGGAGAAACTAAATCTGATTGCTCGAACCTGTATCATGAAATGATACAACATAGAATATATGGTCATTACTTGGAATGTATTGAATATGTAAGGTAAGTAAAACATGCTGAGTAAATGTTAAATGAAATCATGCATACAATATAAATCATTAGATCATGAAAGTAGGGACTCAATGCTGAAAACTGTGTCTGAGATGTACATAGTCATAAGCTGAGTATCACATCTGAATATAATGACCCAAGGTTAAAAACTAGAAATCATATGACTTGTCATAGTTGAAATCATACGTACAAGCTCATAAACTGATCATTGGGTCAAACCTGCTATAAAGCATCTTATCATATGTCATGAACATTAATAACTAAAATTATGAGGAATAATGGGAGACTCGTTATAACCGACACCATCATGATGCCTCAACTATCACACTCTAGAGGGTAGAGCCATCCAAAACCTTGCTAGGGATATGGGTGATACATAATATCAATATCAAGCTGAGACCCCCTTGGGGGCAGGGTAAAACTCTCAAGGGAGATCCCAAAATAAATATATATACCTACATTGGCGCGTAGTTCTGAGACCGGGGAACCTTAGAATCCCAAACCTACTCAGTGTTAGACACTACTCCCAAAAACATGCATAGTGATCCCATAATTTTTCAACGAAGTTGAAATCATAATTACATGCATTGTCTAAACTGAACATTAGGAGTCTTTACTGCAAAACATAGCATAAGTTGTAGTAGGATTCTTGGCTCCAGAACATATGATAAGATGATCTTATTAGCCTTGGATAAATCATGACAACATACTTAACTTGTGTGGGCTTGCTAAAATCTCATGATAAAATAGACTTCATAAGTCAAAATCATGAATACATACATGGTTAATTTATAAACATCCATTCATGCTAGATATTTCATCATACTTGAAATCATGAATCATAAACTTGACTTTTCATGAAACTTGCAAAATAGGGCATAATTTTTAATAACTTGTCATCATGAATTTATAATCAAACTGTGTATAAAATCTCCCATATATAATAATACTTGCTTTGGAACATGAGGGGAATTGACTCATAAAATTATAATAGAGAATTTCATAAATTGTGTTTAAACCCTATCAAACCATATACTTGAATTAGAACTTAAATTCATGAACTTGAATAGAATTTTCGGCATGAGAGTAAAAGGAATCTCTCATTAATATCCCTACATACCTGGTTAAATTGATTCTCAACTTATCCTTGAAAGCCTAAGAGAATTGAGAAAGAATTGAGAGAATTCTATATTGATCTTGCAAGAGAACTCAATGCTTTGCATACATGGGGAGCCTAATAACTTGACATAGGCTAAAACCTCTTAAAACATTCCTTTCAGGACTTAAAATGATGTAGTTTATGACTTAGGATCTTAGGAATTATGATAACACCCTTAATAATTTGCTTGGAAAATGGACATTGCCAGTTACAATGATCCATCCAATGAGTCATTGTAGTATACGATGGCTCATTGGATCGTTCGTCGTTCCCTGGGGAACTTTTGATACTCAGCTAATCCCGCACCAATGACTGACCGGATAGGTCATTACTCTCTCCAATGGGTCATTGCACCTGCTTGTTGTATCTGATACACATTCAGTATTCTGCTGAATTTCTAACCAATGACTGCTCAGGATGGGTTGTCATACGAAAGAACGACCCATTACTCCATCTATTGCTTTTAGAGAAATTTTTGATACTTTTTGGATTCTCTAACCAATGATCAGACCAGCCGAGTCATTCCTTGGGACAATGGCTCGTCGTATCCTCTCGTTGTCACTGACTCAATTTTGGGTATTTCATGAACCCTATTCAACGGCCACTCAAGACAGCACGTTGGATCTTCCAATGAGTCATTGCTAGGCCCATTGCTTTATGGAAAGGTCTAACTTGGGAATTAGCATGAGGGACACAATGAGTCGTTGTTCCCTACAATAATGCATCCCTTCGGTCATTCCATGACTTTGATGCAATTTTTCCTGATTCCTCTGATTAAATCCTTGGGTCTGATCTTAGGGACTTCCTGGGTGTTACAGTTACCATAGATGTAATAGATAAGATGTTATATAACATAAATTCTAGACTCTACAAGTTGATGAGTTGAAAGGTGACATATGGAAAGAGTGACATGTTAGACGATAGTCAGCAAAGGCAGTGCCAAGTTCAATTCTTAAATACGATTTGGGAATAGTAATTTTGTTAGCGGTGAATCCAGATAGTTGCTCGTTTAGTTCCTAAAATAAGGGATCGGATATGATATAATGATTAGACAAAATAATTTTGAGAGTATAGCCATTATAGAAGAGTTTGATATTCTCGTCAGCTATTATCCAGTAGCAATAATGAGCAATTAATAGATTTTATTAGAGCATAACATTTGGATCTTATTCCCTAATATTTTTCTATATATAGTGTCTTACATACTTGTTGGAGAACATATGATTTTGACATGTTCACTAGCAATACACTTGCATTTTGCAATATCAAGCTCTCAAGTGTTGTTATACAGAAAAGCTAAAAATTTATTTTCTCAATAATGTGCCTACTAGCAACATCGAGATTTAGGCTATTTCTATTATTTTATTTCATAAATATTGTTCAATTCTTTGTTTCTTTCTTAATATCTCATAAAATATATTCTCTACGTATTTTAGTTCATCATTGTTTAATTGTTTGGTAATCACAATCGACGTGTCCTTGAACCACACATACAAATTTAATTGTACCGATTTAAGGGTAAATAGTTTGGTGTCCACCGTGTGGATTGGACAATTATGGTATTGTTTTACTTACTAATCTTCAATTTTTCTAACTTTCTAAATTTTTTTTCAAGGAAAATTCATCAAAGTCATGACCAACAATAGAGTAATCAATAGTTCAACATCAATAAAAGCAATGACGGTTTGCCCCTAAACGATGATCAGGTCTCTCTCGATCATCATAGAGAACTCTCAATCGGGGATCAAACTCCTCATGGGGGATAGGATAGGGACTCCCCATGAAGAGTTTAATTAATCAATGCAAGGAGCCAAACTACCAATGACATGGATGATTACAAGGATGATGGTCATATAAATGGTGTGAATGATGGTCGTGGAGATAACGCGAGTTTGGAGGAAATAGTGAGGATCTGGATGGATCGGTAGTGCATAATAATGAGGCAGCTCTCACAACATGACTTAAATATGGTTCAACTCCAACAAGAAATGACATCATTTTCAAATAATGTGAATTCGGGCACCCCGACTTCGCCTATTGTGGTCTTGCTCCCATGGTCCCAATTGCTGCTTAAAATGCTTCAAGAGGGGAAGTTCAATTGGAAGATGATAGAGTTTGAGGTTTAGAGAGTGGCTCCGGGAGTGTAAATGTACTTATAGATCCTTTCAAGGCCGACTTGTTAGAGTATGTGAAAGAGATTCACTCTCGGATAGACCAAATCCTGGGGGCACCACTGGTCCTTAATGGTTTAAATTCAAACAAGTACATCCAATTATCATATAAGTCGAGTGCTATACCAACATTGATTCAAAAAAGATTCAAAATGACAAACATACTTAAATATGACAAAACAATAGACTTGTAGGAGCACACAACGGTATAAAATAATGTTGTTAAGGAAAATGACTTGGCACCAGATGAAATTGAGGAAGCTTTAATAAAGAAATTTGGAAAAGCACTAACTAAAGGAGCCTTGACATGTTATTCTCTTTTACCTAAACATTCTATTAATTTTCTTGTAATGCTAGAAGAGGCCTTTATCAAAGAACACACTGGAGCTCTGAAGGTGTAAACTTAGAAAATGGATATTTTCAAAATAGTACAAGGCAACACAAAATTTCTTTGATAGTACGTTGAAAGATTCCAAAGGGAGGGAGCAATATTATCAGCATTAGCAGATGAGTGGGTCATAAAAGATTACGCCAAGGGTTTAAATTACTTAAGTTCAGATGCCTTACCATAATCGAAAGAAAATTTATTAGAGTTTTCGGCAAGTACATGGGCAGACATTCATAACTAGTATGAACTAAAAATTCAAATGGAGGATAATCAGTTGAACTCCTCAGTATATTTTGTGTCAATCAACCAAAGCTGGTATGAAGATAGGCCAAGGAGAAGCCAAGAACTTGATTAGAGGCCTTCTACAAGCTGATTTCAATTGTACTCATCATCTTAAAGGTCGGGTATGGACAAATGGTTAGAGAAAGGGTGTAGTATCCAAGGTTAATAATCATCCGAGAGGCCAAATACAGACAAGTGATTAGAGCATAACAAAAGTAACATAGGCTTGAATAATAGGGAAGCAGTTGGACCTTCTTGGTCACCGAATAAAGGTATAGGAGGCCTAAAACCCTCAGAGTATATCTTAAAATATGAGTCTCATGTATTTGGTTTCAATAATAAGGAATGTCAACAGTGTCGGATGGCCTATGAAAATTTGGTCATACCCCAAAAATAGGGGATCAAAGTTTGTGGTGCAAGTTTCATGGTATACATGGGCATAGAATTGGGATTGTAGGCATCTCTGGGAGGTGGTATCCCATTTTCTTAAGAATAGCTATTTAAGGGAGATTTTGACCGAATGATCCAAGAACAATTATAATAGATTATGGGGCAATCGAAATTAGGAATAACTTCTCCATGTCACACAACTAATATGATATTTGGAGGGGAATAAATGAATGGCGTAACATTTTTAGAGGCAAAAAAGACAAAAGCGTCAATCAAACATGAGAAAAGGGCATGGGAGATCCAGATGAAAATGTGATCACCTTCGACAATGAGGATGTTGATGGCCTTATGCTATCTCATAATAATATATTGATAATTTGTATGAATATTCTATATATTTTAAAATTAAATATATATTGATTAATCTAGGTTACTCAGCTACATCATCCATTGAGGGTCCTTGATCAAATGAGATTGGTTGATAAAATAATTTATGCCATAAAGTTATTAGTCGGATTCAACATGTCAAGTGAAATAACTCTGGGTGAGATCAAGTTGTCAACATATGTCTGAGGCATTGTGAAGGAAAACTTATTCAAATTAATGGACGGGAATATGGCATATAATATTATAATCGGGGGGCCCTAATTCATGTTTTGAGGGCGGTACCTAGACATTCATGTTAAAGTTTCCCACTCTGAATGACATAAAAGAAATCCTTTGTGAAAATCTTATTGTACGAGAAATGTTCGCCATAGCTATGGCAGGTTTGTAGAGAAAAAAAAGAGTTGGATAACAATTATAGGAACTAAAATTATCCTGGGTTCTAGCCGAGAGAGAAATTACCCCGAGCAAATAGGGGCTAAGAAAGAGTTACCGGATAAGAATCCAGTACCTAGATCCTTTAAGGTACTGGAGGATACTGATTCCACTAAATCAACAATATAAGAGCCCGAAGAGGTAATCCTTTTTGTTGACTCCTCAAAGAGAATGGTATACCTACAGGATTGAGTCTCGAACTCAAACACAAGTTAATTGAACTTCTTAAATCTAACTCAAATTTCTATTCTTGGCCGCACAGAAATATGAATGGTATCCCGTCCATGGTTATGAGTCACAAATTGATCTTGGATCCCAGCTTTCCTATGGTGAAACAAAAGAAGCACCCAGTTGTAATACTTACTGACAAGTTTGTCAAAAAGAAGGGAACCAAATTACTTAACATAAGATCCATTCAAGAAGTATATTACTCAAATTGGCTAGTTAATGTAGTTGTGGTACTCAAAAAGCTTAATAAGTCTAGAATATACATAGATTTTAAAGATTCAAGTTAAAGATCTAAATAAGGCTTGTCCAAAGGACTCATTCCCGCTGCAAGATATTAGTCCAATGATCAATTCTATGATCGGGCATGAGATGCTTAATTTTTTTAATGCATATTCTAGGTATAACAAGATAAGGTGCACCCGGAGGATCAGGAGAAAACCTCGTACATCACTGAATATGAAACTTACTGTTATAATGTGATACCTTTTAGACTTGAAAACATAAAAGCCACATATCAGAGGCTCTTAATTTAGATGTTCAAAAGAAAATTTGTTAATTCATGGAAGTTTATACTATGGATATATTGGTTAAGTCTCTGGATACAACAAACAATTTTATCCATATGGATGAAATTGACATCCTGCAGAAATATAATATAAGGCTCAATCCATAGAAGTGCACCTTCAGAATTAGGTCAGGGAACCTTTCAGGTTTCAATATTTCAAATAATGGAATTGAGGTGAATTCGAACAAGATTAAATCTATTGACGATATCCTAGACATACTCGAAGACACAAAGTCAGTGCAAAGGTTGACCGGTCTCCTAGCAGCCCTCGGTAGGTGTAATACCTCTTATCTTCCAATAGTGTACGACTAAGTTGACATCGATTAAATTATTTGAATTTAGGAAAATAAGATTGTATTTAAACTTAAATACTAACCATGAAAGTGTACAAACCTGTTAAGTAAAATGTAACACCCAAAGTTTCCTAAGACTAGACTCGGGATTTTGAATTTGACTAGGCAAAGAAAACTAAGAAAGGCCTCAATACAAAACGTTGCTGGCTGGTATGAGTCGTACTACTGGCCATAGAATGGTGTCCAAGGATGATTGGTTGAGGCCATGATAGGGACCTACAATTCTTCCTAGATGGTATGAGTCCTACTAGAGGGTCGTAGAAAGAGACTTAGAGAAGTGCTCTAAGATGATGTGAGGAACCACGAGTCTAGGTTAGACTCATGGTAAGGAGGTACAGATCATGGTAGGTACCCATGACATGAAGGTCAGAGGATGCTCAAAGGAAGGACTTGAAACCACGAGACTCAGTACGAGTTGTGGTAAGGTCCTACGAGTTGTAGGACTAGTCGTAACACTTGAAGGGACAATTTTTAAATACGAAGTGTTAAGGCTACTTTTGAAACTTCCTATGCCTTTAACTGCTAAATGAGGATGTTTTGGGTTCTTAAAAGGGTGTATTAAGGGGTTTTGCTAAGACTAAACCCTCATTCTACTCTTAACACCTCAATTGGAAGATTAAATCCTCTCAAGCCAAGATTAGGGTTCTTCATCAAATTCATTCAATTCTCTCTTGGGTCTTGAATTTAAGCTAGGGATTCATAAAGCCCAGGTATGTAAGTTATGAATGGGGTAAATCTTCCACCCTCATGTCCAATTTTATCCCTAAATGATTTCAAGTCTCCAAGTATGATATGATAAAATTCTAGGGTTAGACCAAATTCTCATGAAATCTCTTATAATCTCTTATCAATTCAAGTCTTCTGTGATGAAATTTAAGTTATAATTATGGTTACTCAATTTCTACTAGAATCTCTCATGGATTTATACTTTCAAGTTTATGATGATTTTCCTAATATGTGTGATTCATGAATTTCAAGCTTATAAGCCTATGGATTTAAGTTATGATTAATTATCTAAGTATGAATGAATGTTTATGAATTCTTAAACCTATGATTTTATGATTACGTGTTATGAAGTCTTATTCATGTATGTATAAATTTCATGAAAATCAAGTTTATGTATCAGGGCAAATTGTAGCATTATTTTCATGTCTAGTTCACATATGTGAAGTATGATTATGATTTCATTATTTTAAACTAGCCCACGCAAAAT
This sequence comes from Datura stramonium, assembly GCA_018107945.1. Lineage (NCBI taxonomy): Eukaryota > Viridiplantae > Streptophyta > Magnoliopsida > Solanales > Solanaceae > Datura > Datura stramonium. The sequence continues at coordinate 38,748 of JACEIK010007130.1, forward strand.
CAACTGTGTTGTCACGATGATGATTATGAGCCATGTGCATGTTTTTGGGAGTAGTGTCTCAAAACCGAGTAGGCTAGGTGTGCAAGTAAACACCAAGCCTCATAATTATGTGCCACCGTAGGTATATATTCATGTATGGGGCCTCGCCAGAGTGTGTTTCCTATGTTCATAACGCTAAGATGATAGGTAACCCCGTCAGTCAGTGATCCTAATGTTACCCATTCAGCTTCATGTCATGACCCTCATTATGTATGTGAACTCATGTCTCTAGCATGCTCAGCTCTATGAACTCAGTCCCTAAGATTTGCCCTATCGGCTCATAAGATCATGCTATATTAGATATATGCCCAACATAGATTTCTTAAATGATTTGTTCTCATGATTCCCTTACTCTAAACCCTATGGATGTTCCCCCTGAAGGAGATGATGGTTAAAATGGGTAATTTCAAGGTAACTCCCTATCCATGCCTTAGGTGTCCGGTATGTAGAAGTCCAGGAAGCGCAGTTATTAGGCAATCTTAGGAGTGTAACAACCCACATGGTCATTTTTGTGATTTTAGATCCGTTTTCCTAGATTGAAGCTTTCCATATCTTTATTCTGTTATTCATGACTTTCGGAGGTGGATGACACCATTTCTGAGATGATCTAATGAAGATCAGGAGAGATTTTCGATCTTGGAGGTTTAAGGTTTGAGGGGTTTGACCAAAGTCAACATTTCAAGTTAACAAGCTCGAATTTGGATTCTGAAAGCTCTGTTGGTTCTGAATGGTGATATATGTTTTAGTTGGGTAGTTTGCATGGATTTCGATCTGATTCGTGATTGATTGGAACCTTTGGTTGCATTTATGATCTTTGAGGAAGCTAAGTTTAACCACAATCAACTTTCAATCCAAATGACCTTATATCGGTGATTCGACGATCCCAATAGGTCCAGAATGTGTTTCATGATTAAATTGCATATTTGGGTAGGGACCGGGGGATTCTGGATGAGTTTTGGGTGGATATAAATGTTTTGCGTATTTGGCATGATCTTAAGCGTAAAAAGGGAAAACTCGGAGGTTCGGGACTTAAAAATTCTTAGCATAATTTGTAGGAGTTTGTCTTGTTAACTCGTCAGATGGTGGCGTCATTATTTAGAACGAATCAGAATCATCCATGGTGACTGATGTAAAAACTAGACAAGACGAGGATCCTAGCTTAGTGAAGTTGAAGGGAGTCGTTCAGGAGCAAAGGGTAGAGGTCGTGTCCAAAAGGGGTGGTGGTGTGCTTTGATATCAGGGTAGTTGGTGTGTTTTGGGTATTAATGATTCGAGAGCTAGTTTAGTTGCATAGGGTGCCCTTGTCCATCATATCAGACAAAGGTACTCAGTTTACTACCCAGTTTTAGAGGTCATTTCAAAAGGGACTTAGTACTCAGGTCAAACTCAGTACAACATTTCATCCGCAAATCGATGGTCAAGCGGAGCGGATGATTCAGACTCTCGAGGACATGTTGAGAGAATGCGTGATTGACTTCAAGGGTAGTTGGGGTGAGCATTTTATTCTTATTGAGTTTGCATATAACAACAACTATCATTCCAGCATTCAGCTAGCCCCGTTTGAGGCTCTCTATGGGCGGAGATTTGGATCGCCTATTGGTTGGTTTGAAGTCAGGGAAGCTGCGATGATAGATCCAGATTCAGTCCATGAGGCAATGGAGAAGGTTCAAAGTATAAGAGACATGTTGAAAATAGCTCAAAGTCTCCAAAAGTCTTATGCGGATGTGAGAATGAGAGAACTTGAGTTTAAAGTCGACAATTGGGTATTTCTGAAGGTGTCTCCCATGAAGGGGGTGGGGAGGTTTGGAAAGAAAGGGAAACTCAGTCCCCATTATGTTGGCCCATACCGGATTGTTCAACAGGTCGGCAAGGTGCATATGAGTTGGAGTTGCCCTCAGAATTAGCTTCAGTCCATCCAGTTTTCCATGTATCTCTCTTAAAGAAGTGTTTGGGTGATCTAGCTCTAGTTATTCCAGTGGACATTGTCTGTGTGAAATACAACCTCCGTTATGAAGAGATTCCGGTGGAAAATATTGGATCGTCAGGTTCGAAGGTTAAGGAACAAGAAGTAGCTTCAATTAAGGTTTCATAGAGGAATCAGCATGTTGGGAGAGCTATGTGGGGAGCCGAGGCAGATATGATGACTAAATACCCACATTTATTCTCTTCCAGCTTATTTTCATCTTAAGGTGTTAGTTTTCTCCTTAATACTATATTCAGTTTCATGTTCATCTCATGTACCTCAGTTTCTTTCGTGTAAATGGATGTATGTGTGGTTCGGGAATTTAGTTTAGCCATGTAGTTTAGCTCAGAGGTAGTCGTTCCATTAATTTTTAGCTTATATGATCAATATTTGAGTATGATGATTGCATTTCTCTATTATTCTGTGTGATTTCCAACATTTGAGGACAAATTTTCCCAAGGGGGAGATATTGTAATGTCCCGAAAACCCTAAGATCAGACCCGGGAGTTGAAATGGAGAAAATAGGATTTTCTGCACCAGGGCTCAAAATGAGTCGTCAAATCACCCATCATTTGCCTAATGAGTCATTAAGTGACACGTGGTTTTGCTAACGAGTCGGCAAATCACCCGTCATTTGTAAAGATCAAAATATCCCCTAACTAGTCAGCAAATGACTCGTCATTTTGTCATTTGCTTAATGAGTAATTAAGTGACTCATGATTTTGCTAACGAGTCAGCAAATCACCCGTCATTTGTAAAGATCAGAATATCCCCTAACGAGTCAGCAAACAACTCGTCATTTGCCTAACGATTCGTTAAGTGAATCATGGTTTGAGCAGTAGTGGAAACTTCCAGAATAGTTCATGGATTAAGCAAAGGACTCGTCATTTACCTAAAGAGTCGTAAAGTGACCCGTGGTTTGAGNAATACAAGAATATTTGAGCAAAAGAAAAGAGAACCAACCTAAAGAGTCGTAAAGTGACCCGTGGTTTGAGTAGTAGTGGGAAATTCCCGTGTACTTCACAGATTAAGCAAACGACTCATCATTTGCCTAACGAGTTGGCAAACAACCCTTTATTTGCCTAACGACTCGTCGTTTCTGGCAGTATGAGATTTTCTGTCGAACCATTACGAACATTTTCATAATTTCTTGGCTCCTAAGTCCTAAACTACGTCGCTTTAAGCTATTTTCAGGGTGTATTGGGATAGGTTAAGTCATTCTAGCCTATTCAAAACTCATGCATGCAAAGTTCAAGAGTGTACAGGGTGATCAAGCTTAAAACCCAAAGGTTCTTCATCAATTGTTCTTCAATTCCTCTTGGGAAAGTAAAGGAGTGGTAGAATCCAAGTCTCTTAGGTATGTAGGGTTATGAGTGGGTTAATTCGTTCACACCCATGCCCAATCTCTCCTACTTCATGAAATTTTATTTGAAAATCTTACGGGGTTTTATCTTAAATCTTATGAAATTTCTAATGATCTATCTATGGGTTACTACTGTTCGAGTCTTTTGAGAACTACACACAAGTGCACGTGGTCGAACAAGTAGTAAAATGGCTAAAGTAAGCCAAGTATCGATCCCACAGGGACTGGACCTAGGTAATAATCGAATCAAGTATCAATGAACTTTAACTCTAAAAATGCAGAAAAAAGTTTAAATAAGATTTTTGGGAGTTTGTTTCCTAATTTATACTAATCTAAAACGAATTTACAAATTGAGTCTGAACTATAGTAATGAGCATGCTGAGGCTAAAACGAAC
>JACEIK010007130.1:51629-66089 GCA_018107945.1 Datura stramonium
AAATTCACATTTTAACTACAAATTACATGAGAATGCATAAATATCGATGGATAAACAAGACGAAATGAAGCATTTGAGTATCACTTGGGCATATAATTCTTCCCAAGATCAACTACCTCTCATGTTTTATGTCATATTTTACGAATCGTGGGTAGATTTTACAACTAATTCAATTATAAATTTTTTGATTTAAATTTCTATTAAATTATGTCCAATCATGCATATTCTATGATATATGGAGTTATGATTTTACCTTGATTTTTATGTTCTTTAACAAATCATGATTTATGATATACGATATGGATTTACTCAAATGCCCATAATGAATTTGTGATTTCTAAGCATATACATTTTTATACTAGTATGCATGAACCTCACGATTTACGATTTATGACTATGGATGACTCACGGGCTTTACCTTCCTGTCTAGTTCACGTATTTACAAGCATGTTTATGATTATCATGATCTAACTTGCCTATGAATCTCATGTATATTATCCTATGAGCACTATATATGTTTTTGGAGTAGTATTTAACACCGAGTAGGTTCGGGGCCCAGGTTTTACCCTGAATCTCAGAACTACGTGCCACTGTAGGTCATGATGGGACCTCCCTTGAGACTGTCCCCTTTTTGCCCCAAATGGGCCTTTCATGAGTGATATCACACCTTTCATGATTCTACCCTTGGCAAGGTACGAACACTCTCCCGACTAGGGGTTTATAGGTTGGGCTCCCATGTGTGCTCATATGGGGTATGTTGGTTATAAGAATCTCCCGTTGTTCCTCATGTTTTATGTATGATTATTATTATATACTTTGGCTCAAGTTATGTTTAACAAAGCTTTTCTCTCAAGGGTATGATTATGAATGATTTACAATTGTTTTGAAACCTTGAGCCTTATGTTACATTATAATATTTATGTTATGATCATGTTGTCCTATTCTTATGCACTTTATTTATTTTAAACATCTGTTTTACTTACCTTGCATACTTAGTACATTCCACCTACTGACCGCATACTCAATGCTGTATCATTTCATGATACAGGCTATGATCTTCAGACCCTACACCGTCATTAGCTCATTCCTGGAGTTAGCATCCAGTTCATTGATGAGTCCTCCCCTCTCGAGGACCAGTTGATATCAATTATCCTTTATATTCAGTTTTCCAAACTTGTCGAGTTAGTCTGGGGTGTTGTCCCATCAACCCATCAGATATGTTAGAGGCTTTCATACTATCTGTAGTATTCAGCTGTCATGTATTAAGTGTGTTTCTCTTTTTATGTTATGTCAGGATTATGCTTCCACTATGTTACTACGTTGAGTATTCCACTTTACTGATTGAGTTAGATGTATGTTCATGCCATGGGTCGACTTGGAGTCTCTCGGGGCTCTTTGTCCCTGTCTCTATCCGGGCCTATGTTCGGGTTGTGAAAAACTTGGTATCAGAGCCATAGGTTATGAAATGTCCTAGGGTGTCTGAAAGACACGTTAAGTAAAGTCTTTTTCATGGGTGTGAAGCACGCTACACTTATGACGAAGAGGCTATAAGATATTTAGGAAATGTTCCCTTCTTTCATGACTCTATCTCGTGCCATGAGTTCGACTCTCTCCATTCCTCTAACTCATATTATGCGCGTGTGCAGAAACATGTCTTCTCAGAGCAACAACGGGAGTTATTCAGCCCCACCAACTCCAATGGGTCCCATGCAATTTACGGATGTAGAACTCAGGGCCGCCCTCAGAGTGTTGATGCGGGCCATGATCACCAGCCTAACCAACAGGCTATCGCATCAATGAAGCCTACTGGACAGGCTCAACTACTAAGGTTCAATAACACATGAAGAGGAGCCCGTCTAAGTTTGGTGATTGGAATATGGGTGGAGAGTTTAAGGGCAGAACGGAGGAACAAGAGGCCTAGGACCGAAAACCTTGAGATTTCCCAACAAGAGTCGAGTAGTGGGAGTCTCTACACACCCCATTAGAAGTCTCTAGCTCAAGTTCGGGGATACAAGCCAAGGGTGAGGGAGATTACTTATCCAGTTTTTGGGCGCTGCGAGAAGAACCACCTAGGAAAGTGCTTGGCGGGTTCAGATGTTTGCTTCTATTGTGGCCAACTCGGTCCTAAACACAAAGATTGCCCTTCAGTCAAGCAAGATAGCTAGAGAGGCCGTGCTCCAGCCACCCCTCCGGCAGTCCTATCTAGCCAGTTGGCATGCTTGAAATGTGGTAGATCACACGCGGGTCGGTGCTTGGCAAGTTCAGACATTTTTTACAGATGTGGGGAGGCCGGGCACATGTGTAGGAATTGCCCATCTGCTAAGAAGGGCAACGGTAGAGCTGATGCGCCAATCACCAGGTCAGCAACTCCAGCAAATCGCCCATCCCAGCAGGACAGGTTACCAAGAGCAAATGGCAGTCAGCCTCAGCTTTAGTCCCAAGTATGTTATAAGTCTTCCTATAGAACCTACCATGAATGCTAGTTCCGAGAACTACTGTACAAGGTGACAGATCCCTTTGTGCATTTTAATATGAGACTTGTTTTGTGGAAGGTAGGAAAGTGGTAAGTGAAGGGCCAAATCCGATCTTGAGTCTTCTAGTAAGGAAGTTCTATGAATAGCATTTTAGGGGTAGTCAACCCACCCTCATTTAGATGTTCCCCATATGTTTCGCTCGATGTTATGCTCAACTCATGCTCATGTTCAAAACGCTAAGATGATAGGTAACCCCATTAGTCAGTGATCCTAATGTTACCCACTAAGCTTCATGTCATGACCCTCATTATGTTTGTGAACTCATGTCTCTTAGCACGCTCAACTCTAAGAACTCAGTCCCAATGATTTGCCCTATCGGCTCATAAGATCGTACTATATTAGGTATATGCCCACCTTAGATTTCTTAAACGATTCATGCTCATGATTCCCTTACTCTAAACGCTATGGATGTTCCCCCTAATGGAGATGATGGTTAAAATAGGTAAGTTCAAGGTATCTCCCTATCCATGCCTTAGGTGTCGGGTATGTAGAAGTCCAGGAAGCGCAATTATTAGCCAAGCCTGGGAGTGTAACAACCCACATGGTCATTTTGCTGATTTTCGATCCGTTTTCCTAGATCGAACCTTTCCATATATTTACTCTGTTATTCATGACTTGCGGAGTTGGATGACACCATTTCTGAGATGATCTAATGAAGATCAGGTGAGATTTTTGATCTTGGAGGGTTTGAGGTTTGAGGGGTTTGACCAAAGTCAACATTTCAAGTTAACGAGCTCAAATTTTGATTCTGAAAGCTCTGTTGGTTTCGGATGGTGATTTATGATTTAGTTGGGTCGTTTGCATGGATTTCAAGGTGATTCGAGAGTGATTTGAACCTTTGGTTCCATTTATGAGCTTTGAGGAAGCTAAGTTTAACCACAGTCAACTTTCAATCCAAATGACCTTATATCAATGATTCGACGATCGCAACAGGTCCGGAATGTGTTTCATGATTAAATTGCATATTTGGATTGGTACCGGGGGATTCTGGATGAGTTCCGGGTGGATTTAAATGTTTTGCGTATTTGGCATGATCTTAAGCGTAAAAGGGGAATATCGGAGGTTCGAGACTTCAAAAATTCTTAGCATAAATTGTAGGAGTTCGTCTTGTTAACTCGTCAGATGGTGGCGTCATTATTTAGAATTGATCAGAATCATCCTGGGTGACTGATGTAAAAATTAGACAAGACGAGGATCCTAGCTTAGTGAAGTTGAAGGGAGTCGTTTAGGAGCAGAAGGTAGAGGTCATGTCCAAAGGGGGTGATGGTGTGCTTCGATATCAGGGTAGTTGGTGTGTTCCGGGTATTAATGATTTGAGAGCTAGTTCAGTTGCATGGGGTGCCCTTGTCCTTCATATCAGACGGAGATACTCAGTTTACTTCCCAGTTTTAGAGGTCATTTCAAAGGGGACTTAGTACTCAGGACAAGCTCAGTACAACATTTCATCCGCAAATCGATGGTCAGGCAGAGCGGACAATTCATACTATCGAGGACATGTTGAGAGCATGCGTGATTGACTTCAAGGGTAGTTGGGGTGAGCAGTTTCCTCTCATTGAGTTTGCGTATAACAACAACTATAATTCCAGCATTCAGCTAGCCCCGTTTGAGGCTCTCTATGGGCGGAGATTTCGATCGCCTATTGGTTGGTTTGAAGTCAGGGAAACTGAGATGATAGATCTAGATTCAGTCCATGAGGCCATGGAGAAGGTTTAGAGTATAAGAGACAGGTTGAAAACAACTCAAAGTCCCCAAAAGTCTTATGCGGATGTGAGAATGAGAGAACTTTAGTTTGAAGTCGATGATTGGGTATTTCTAAAGGTGTCTCCCATGAAGGGGGTGGGGAGGTTTGGAAAGAAAGGGAAACTCAGTCCCCGTTATGTTGGCCACTACTGCATTGTTCAACAGGTTTGCAAGGTAGCATGTGAGTTGGAGTTTCCCTCAGAATTAGCTTCAGTCCATCCAGTTTTCCATGTATGTCTCTTAAGGAAGTGTTTGGGTGATCTAGCTCAAGTTATTCCGATGGACAGTGTTTGTGTGATAGACAACCTTAGTTATGAAGAGATTCTGATGGAAAATATTGGATCGTCAGGTTCGAAGGTTAAGGAACAAGAAGTATCTTTAGTTAAGGTTTCATGGAGGTATCAGCATGTTGGGAGAGCTATGTCGGGAGCCGAGGCAGATATGATGACTAAATACCCACAGTTATTCTCTTCCTGCTTAGCTTCAACTTAAGGTATCAGTTTCCTTCTTAATACCCTATTCAGTTTCATGTTCAGCTCATGTACCTTAGTTTCTTTCATGTAAATGGATGTATGTGTGATTCGGGAATTTAGTTTAGCCCTGTAGTTCAGTTCAGAGGTAGTCATTCCGTCAAATTTTAGCTTATATGATCAGTATTTGAGTATGATGATTGCATTTCTCTATTATTCTGTATTATTTCCAACATTTAAGGACAAATGTTCCCAAGAGGGAGATATTGTAATGCCCCGAAAATCCTAAGATCAGACCCGAGAGTTGAAATGGAAAAAACAAGATTTTCTACACGAGGGCTCAGAACGAGACGTCAAATCATCCACCGTTTACCTAATGAGTCGTTAAGTGACATGTGGTTTTACTAATGAGTCGGAAAATCACCTTTTATTTGTAATGATCAGAATATCCCCTAACGAGTCAGCAAATTACTCTTCATTTGCCTAATGATTCATTAAGTGACTCATGGTTTTGCTAACGAGTTGGAAAATCACCCGTCATTTGTAAAGATCGAAATATCCCCTAACGAGTCAGTAAACAACTTGTCATTTGCTTAACGAGTCGTTAAGTGACCCATGGTTTGAGCAGCAGTGGAAAATTCTAGTGTACTTCGTGGATTAAGCAAACAACTCGTCATTTGCCTAACGAGTCGTTAAGTGACCCGTGGTTTGAGAAGTAGTGGGAAATTCCTGTGTACTTCATGGATTAACCAAACAACTCATCATTTGCCTAATGAGTTGGAAAAAAACCCTTGATTTGCCTAACGACTCATCGTTTCTGGCAATATGATATTTTCTATTGAACAATTAAGGGCATTTTCGTAATTTCTAGGCTCTTAAGTCCTAAACTACGCCGCTTTAAGCTATTTTTAGGGTATATTAAGATAGGTTAAATCATTCTAGCCTATTCAAAACTCATGCATGCAAAGTTCAAGAGTGTATAGGGTGATCAAGCTTAAAACCCCAAGGTTTTTCATCAATTGTTCTTCAATTACTCTTGGGAAAGTAACAGAGTGATAGAATCCAAGTTTCTCAGGTATGTAGGGTTATGAGTGGGTGAATTCGTTTACACTCATGCCCAATCTCTCCTACTTCATGAAAATTTATTTGAAAATCTTACGGGGTTTTATCTTAAATCTTATGAAATTTCTAATGATCTATCTGTGGGTTACTACCTCTCATGTTTTATGTCATATTTTACGAATCATGGGTAGATTTTTCAACTAATTCAATTATAAATTTTTTTATTTAAATTTCTATTAAATTATGTCCAATCATGCGTATTCTATGATAAATAGAGTTATTATTTTACCTTGATTTTGTATGTTTTTTAACCCATCATGATTTATGATTTATGATATGGATTTACTAAAATGCCCATCATGAATTTGTGATTTCTAAGCATATACATTTTTATACAAATATGCATGAACCTCATTATTTACGATTTATGACTATGGCCGAATCACGGGCCTTACCTTCCTGGCTAGTTCACATATTTACAAGCATGTTTATGATTATCATTATCTAACTAGCCTATGAATCTCATGTATATTATCCTATGAGTACTATATATGTTTTGGGAGTAGTATTTAACACCGAGTAGGTTTGGGGCCCAGGTTTTGCCCCGAATATCAGAATTACGTGCCACCGTAGGACATGATGGGACCTCCCTTGAGATTGTCCCGTTTTTGGCCCAAATGGGCCTTTCATGAGTGATATCACACCTTTCATTATTCTGCCCTTGGAAAGGTATGAACACTCTCTCGACTAGGGGTTTATAGGTTGGGCTCCATGTGTGCTCATATGGGGTATGTTGGTAATAAGAATCTCCCATTGTTCCTCATGATTTATGTATGATTATGATTATATACTTTGTCTCAAGTAATGTTTAATAAATCTTTTCTCTCGAGGGTATGAATATGAATGATTTACGAATGTTTTGAAACCTTGAGCCTTACGTTACATTATAATATTTATGTTATTATCATGTTGTCCTACTCTTATGCACTTTATGTATTTTAAACGTCCGTTTTACTTACCTTGCATACTCGGTACATTCCACGTACTGACCGCATACTCTATGTTGTGTTATTTCATGATATAGGCTCCGATCTTCAGACCCAATACCGTCATTAGCTCGTTCCTGGAGTTAGCATCCAGTTCATTGGTGAGTCCTCCTCTCTCGAGGTCCAGTTGATATCAGTTATCCTTTATATTCAGTTTTCCAAACTTGTTGGGTTAGTTGGGGGTGTTGTCCCATCAACCCATCAGATATGTTAGAGGCTTTTAGACTATGTGTAGTATTCAGCTGTCATATATGAAGTGCGTTTCCCTTTCTATGTTATGTCAGGATTATGCTTCCTCTATGTTATTATGTTGAGTATTCCGCTTTACTGATTTAGTTAGATGTATGTTCATTCCATAGGTCGACTTGGAGTCTCCTGGGTCTCCTTGTCCCATGTCTTGATCTGAGCCTATGTTCGGGTCGTGACACAAGCATAACTCAGTCATCCTCAACAAACTGCTCATTCAAGGTAATGGGTCACCTAACGACTTGTCATGTCAGGGCACGAGTCGTTAGGTCCCTCGTGGCCATGGATCACAAAATTCTCTAGTGTACATGACGGGTGCTCCCAGGATCTCACGATGAGTCGTCACATCTCCGGATGACTCATTATGTCCTTTGTCGCCTCCCTGAGCATTTTTTCCAGAAAATTTCTTCCCAATCTTCACAACTGGCATAACGACTCGTTACCAGATGTAACGAGTTGTGCCTTCAACTCATCAACAACACTGTTTTGCTTACACTTCAACTTGATCTTCCCTATGACTCCAAGAATGTGTCGTCCATTGAGACGACATCTAGTTACCTGGATAGCAGTCCACACTTTGTTCCATTTTTGCCTTATTTTTCCCGTTTCACTTTCCGGACCTGTTTTCCTACAACACTTAGCACAACACCGTATATCTATGTAAACATACCCGGAATTTTCATATTTTCTTAGTTTTAAGCGCCGAAAGTTCCATAAAATCACGGAACATCGACACCCTCAACTTAGAACTTTTTCGTGTCCTCAGGCAAAAACAAATAAAATAAAATCAGTTCGACGCTTCAGTCAAAAGAACTCTAGGAAACCTATAGCAGTCACATCTCTTTATCAAATCAAATTTTCTAACCACACCCTTATCATACAAAACCAAATCATAATGCATATGTAAAATTTTCAACCATGACACAGAGGAATCGAAACATGGCAATATACTGTCACTTGCAACCATGCACATAATCCTATAACACAGACCCAAACATTTTGCAGACGATTTTGTTGACCACCACAAATAAGTCCCACATTCACACATGTGTATATGGTCATAACAATATCTTTCTCTTGGGACTAGGTAAAAGTACACTCTCTCTCACAAAGAAATTCTAACTATGTGCATGCAATACCATAAGATTGCCTTTACTTTAAATACCCCAATTTTATGACGGGTCAACTAGGATAACTATAGGACTTTTTAATCTTGTAATGTAGGCTTAGGTTTGGGTATGATACATATGGGAATAGTAGCTTAACCCTCGTTGGCACAACACTCACTTTGGCTCCACTCTTAACCTTATTTTCACATTTTTCCCTTTTTTTTTCTTTCTTTTGCAAGTACAGGTGAAGTTTTTCTTCTTTCAAGCAACTTCATTTATGTTATCCTCACATTCCTTTTTCGTTTTGCTCTTTTTCTCTTTATAACAATGTTTCATTCTTTCTTCATTATTTCACACTGCACCCGCCCTTTTTATTACTCAATTTCATTCCACCTACTCTTCTTAATCACCCCTATGATAGCCACCCTCAACTTAGGAGATTTTCCTGAGTTAAGGTTCATAGTGTCCAAGGAGGGACCCGGGACAAAACAGGTTCATTTTAATCAAAGTAGGAAGGTGAATTGGTGTCAACAAAAAGAATGTTCATTTTAAGCTCAAAATTAGGATCAAGGGATATTTATTTCCATTTGGTAAGTCTTTAAAGGCTAAAGTGGACTCATTAATCAAAAATGACCTATGATCCTTTCCTAGTTTCCCATCCTCTACCTCGGTATGACTGACCAAGCAAGTTCAAGATTGACACACATAGCAGAAATAGCTATTAAAACTTACTAACACAATGCACAAGCCAACATCATCAGTTCTACTAACTGTTAGTTCAGGTACAGTCACACAATGGTAAACATGTTCATAGTATTAATGCCATGCAAAGATTCATAAAGGTCATGCTTGCCTATTTTAACATACATACATAGAAAAAATATTAGGAGGGGTGTCACATTATCTATCCAAATAAATTAAAAAATTAATTCTATTGACTGTAATAAGTTCACCTAATTTTCTTTTGACTGACACAAACAAACGCAAAAACCTAAAACGTGTCAGTTCTACTAGATAAGGAACACTCGAGGGAAAAGATATCCGGCAAGAAAAATCCTCGGGTTATGTTCTGAAAAAATACACAGGTATCCTTCCCCACCCTCATCATGAAAAGCATGCATCGTCCTCGATGCATATATAATAATAAAACACGGAAATAGGGAACATACCTATGCGACCTAGGCGTCTGAGGCCTGATTAGTGGAGGGCGCAGATACACCTCCAGTATTTTCTCCTGTACCACCGGCTTGAACCGGTGCATTCTCAAAACCTACTGAATTCATACCTTTTTCACAAGCTCTAGTTGCATCAACTGCGGCCCTCTGTCGAGCCTCATCTATGCATAACTGCAGTGCTGCCTCCATCTCTCTCCGCTCTTTCTTCTGCTCACTGAGTAGAGCATCATCCTCATCAAGACTAGCCTCCTTATGAGGCCTCTTGCCTTTATCCTGCGCAACTGGCTCCTTAGTGATAAAGTCAACTACCGGTGGTAGCTCCTCCTCACTCTCATCATCAATCACTGGAAGCACGGGTGGAGGGATCGTAGCTACCTATCATACGGACAACTTTCGCACCTCAGCTCGGAGTGCTGCTACCTCCGCATACCATCTCGCCAGCTCGGGCGCCTGTTACTGTGCAAGGTGCTCATCCATACGCCTCTCAAAGGAATCCAATTGTCCATGCACCGAACTAGAGAGCCCCTCCAACTCCTTTGTAACCCACGACTTGAACTGCTCCATTAATACCTTTACTTGAAGAGCCATGTGTTCCTGTTGTTTTTCGTCTTTAGCAAGCCGCCTAGCCATGTCGGTCAGGAATTCTTGGGAAATAATGACTAGGCTGGCTGGAGAAGAATTAGAGGGTGTAACAGGTGGTCGAGGTGCTGTTGCTGTAGATGAAGACTCTGGAACATCAACATGTGTGGGAATATCGACTGCATCTGTAGCCTCAGGTTGACTATTGATCTCTCTAGCCTCTGTCGGCTCTGCCTCAAACTCAATAAATCGTGCAGCCTCAGTCAGCATACCGCTGCTCAATGCCTCTACCAATAAAGTAGCTCCAGCGGATGCAGCAGACTGACTCCTCTCTCTCGATACTAGGTTTTTCTCGTCTCTTATCAACCTGATATTAGTGATCTTGTGGACCACCACTCGTTTATCAATGGAAGAAATTTTTGGCACCCTTGACTCTTAACAGAGTCGATCAATGAGGCGTGGGAAGGGAATGGTGGTGCTGTCTACTATAGCCCACTCCCGAATCTCCTTAGCAATATACCTCGGGAAATTTATGGCGTACCCCTCCATAATGCTTGCTACTAGTGCGGCTCTATATGGTGAGAGCACATTATCATTGCTGGTAGGTACCAGCCTATTTCAAACTAGTGACCACTAGAATTTAGCTTGGAAGTTCAATGTGGCCTATTTAATTTGTGCTTCAGTGCCATGCAACCACTCAACTAATGGACCCCGTGTGGCAATGATGCGTGACAACCAAGTTTATTGCCTGATTCATTCTACACTGCTCATCTTCTTGATTTTGACTTTTTTGAGATTGAACAGTTTGTGATCAAACTCGCTTGTGTTCATCGGGGACTGATAGTCTGGACCATATAGCAGCCTAGAGATGGTCCTCTCAAAGTTGTCAGTAGGTGTCTCCCGAACCAACACCTGAGTCAATGCAGGTCTCTTCTTCCAATCTTGGCCTCCCAAAGATAGACGATGTAACGTGGTTGCGTAGGAGGCATAAAATTCTCTGACAAGTAAAGGACTGTATCTCCCGGATGGCTCAGTCAACCACCCAAATCGATATCTCTCGAACAATGACTAAACCTCGGGGAGGTCCTTGAGCCCTGTGGTGAACAGTCTGGGCTCCTTATAAATGCTCCTCTTCGGATGGCCCTTGTCATTAGGAGCAATGTCCCTGTTGTAAATAGCCCACATCCCCTGGACACACCATCGCCTCACCATCCGTGCTGCTCAGTGGATGTGTGTGAGGTCTCAGTCATTTCATCATCCATGCTCCTCTATTGGGAACGTGATTCATCAGCACCCTCTGCATTTGCGGCAGTTATGGTTCCCTCAGGGGCAATATAGACTGTGGCCCCAGAATTCCATTTTTCTCGGCTGGGTGGGTCTCTTGCAAGTGGAGTTGGACAATTGACAAGAGTTTTTGGATTTGTAGGGCATTTTGTCCTAGCCCTGGTTGGTCTCCTCTCAAGTTGCTCCTCTAAGATCTAGTATTCCTCCACCGATCCACTCGACTCTTCGGAAGATGTGGGCTCGTCCCTCAGTCTGCGATATGAGGGCTGACTTTTCTCTGGCCCCTATTTCTTGGCCGGACCCTTTCTTGGTGTTCCTTTTGGTGCCATTGTACCTGTGGAATGATGGTTAGTATGAAAGATGAGATGAAATAAAATTAGAATTTAACTGCTTTCCTACAGACTGGACGAGGTACTCAATGATTCGTTGCCACTGGCCACGACCCGTGAGGTCCCTTGTCATCTACGTGTCAGATTTTCTTTTGTTGAACCAGTTAACTCAATGAATGGTCACAACGAGTCATTTCTTGTGGAACCGACTCATTAGACCAGTCATGAGCTAGATTTCTTACATATCAAATCCCACACTAAGGACGAGCTACACAACTCGTGAGGTGATACCACAACTCGTTATGTGGCTCATGCTTAAGAGTCTATTTACAGTGGTGGTGACGGGTTATGTAACATCTCATTTGTTTTTCCCACGAGTCGTTACATGAGGTATCATCACTGGGTTTCAAGTAACCCACACCCATGTTCATCATCAACTGGTCTTTTCAATCCTAGCAGTACACAAACAAAATTCCTTATAGCATTGCATTTTCTTTTGATCACAATTTTATGTTCAAAGTAACCTAGGGCTTTTGTCTGGTGTTAAACATACATCATCAATGGGCATTCCAATGTTAAGAGATGAGTCAGTCAAAAGACTTGTAAAAAGGAAGAAAGTATGACTTACAATGATCAATATTAGAGAATGGGTTTGTGAGCAGTGATCAAGAGTAGAGGCTGTCGCGATTGAATTCGACCCCTGAGCAATTTCGAGTGTGATCATGTGTGCGTACAATTGGTGAGTGAGAAGTAATTTTGGGAGGATGATAAAGTGGAAAATTGATAACATCCAAAATGTATCCTTCATGCAAAGAATATATACAACTGAAGTATCAAAACAAGTAACCCAATGAGTGCCGGGGTCGATCCCACGAGGACTAGGGAATGATAGTTGCAAGTGTCGGTAGAAAAATTGAAGTTAGATTGTACCACGTAGATTCAATATAAAATAAAATAAAATTGGGGCTCCTTGGTAACTGATGTTAAAGCTAGACAAGNGGGGGGTTAAAATTTGCAGTGAATTTTATTGGATTTAGTAAAAAAAACAACAAGATCGCAAAGTTGTCAACAGTAGTGTGAACGACTAGAGGTGTAGTGTAGATGAAATACTAACTAGATCGGGATATGCCAGGTCATCTTATAAGGTCAACAAGTGTAAATAATCTGGGGACATGGGTAATTACTACTTTTCAACCTTTTAACTACCTCTTACTAGAGTTTTGTCAAACCTCTAGTCACAATTTAGCTCAACCCCATTTGATTTTGATTAGCAACTGCACTAATTTCTAGCTATTAGATGCAACTAAGGAATGAGAATGCAATTTCAGCTATTTCTAGCCCAATTTCACAGTCTCTTATCCATACCTACTATTAGATTCTCTTCCAATACTTAATTATTCTTTTACAAGCAACAATCAAGAAGAATATATAGACCCATATCATAATCAATGGATCTTCCTTTATAGATAGAAGAGAATCTAACAGATTTATCCTTAGTTGAATAATATAAAGATGACTCTAGCAATATCCACTCTAATTAAGTATTCATCATCACACACCTCTAGTTAATGATTTAGCTACTCATGATTACAAAATTCAGAAACACATTCATCAATAGCTTCATTGAATTTAATAGCAAGAGTAGAGAAATTAAATTCACAAAGTAGTCTCAAGCAAAAGCTGAACTTACTATTACAAAGAAGAAATAGAGAAGAGTACTTTTTCCAAAATTTTCAATCAGAATCTCCCTATCTCAGCTAAGGGAATGTTCTTCTCCTAAAAAGAGAAACAATGATGTGATATATGCTTTGCTCTCTCTCAATATCTCTATTTCTATCTCTCCTTCTGCATATCCCAATACAAAGTACTTTATCTTCTATTTATATCCTAAAAAGTAGGGCACTTTTTATCTCTTTTCCTATGTTGGATGATTATACCCCAAAGCACCATTCTGAAATCGGCAGAGACACCGACGGTTCGCTGGTTCCAATCCATGAACCGCTGGATATCTTTTTTGGGCCTTTACTCAACCCAATGAACATTGGCGGTTCACCCGACATTTTGCCGATGCTAATCCGTGAACCTTCGGATATTCAAGCTATTTTCTTGAACTTCGGGTGTCCTTCAGCGATTGGATTGGCGAATCGCCGGTGGCATTAAACCTCAGGGGTAGTGATGTTCGGCATTTGGCCGGCGTTTTGCCGGTTTTCATCTGTGGATCGTCGATTTACTCTTACTCCCTTCTTTTTGCCCCATTTTTGCTCTTTTCTTCACATTTAGTCATCCGCACACAACAAAAGAAAAAAGGGCATAAAATCCAGATAATCAACTCGAGAACTAAGCAAAAACTCATATTTTAGAGCCTAATGAGTTGGTAAATTACCAACTTATCAAACCCCCAAATTTGAATCATTTCTTGTTCTCTAGTAATGCAATACTCATTCATTGAGAAATATTCCACGTCTATTCATAATTATATCTTGCCAATCACCTGAACTATGACAACCCAAAAATATGCTCACCACGCTCACCGAAAAAGAGAAGAAAATACCCCAAGAGACCAAAACAACGAAGATGTTTCAAACAGGCTACCACTTTCCACCAATCAAAGCTTATGAAAGGATTTATTTAGTAAAACAAGGGAATTTCTCCACCAAGAAGCAAACATTGCATCTCAAGTTTATAATCAGTGCACATTCAAAGCATGCCTTATAGTTTACACTCCTCGTGCCCTGTTCCCACATTAACTCAGAATGCTCTTTTGCCCCCAAAAAAGGAATGATGCCTGACGACTCTTTTTCACATCGAGCGCGTCAGCAAGTGTACGGGTCGTGCAAGTAATATAGTGGCTCTTTTTAAGAACCGGATTGTCGAACCCACAGGGAC
>JACEIK010007131.1:0-27790 GCA_018107945.1 Datura stramonium
CGGCGTTCAGGACCCGATATGGACACTTTGAATTTCTAGTTATGTCCTTTGGGTTGACAAATGCCCCAGCAATATTTATGGACCTGATGAATAGTATTTTTAGACCATACTTGGACCTGTTCGTAATAGTGTTTATTGATGATATTCTGGTGTATTCTCGTTCTGAAGCAGATCACCAAGCTCATTTACGGACAGTGCTCCAGATTCTCAAGGACCGCCGGTTATATGCTAAGTTCTCCAAGTGTGAATTCTGGCTTAACTCAGTAGCCTTCTTAGGGCACATTGTGTCGGATGCTGGTATACAGGTTGACCTGGTATACAGGTTGACACGCAGAAAATAGAAGCAATAAATCATGGTTTAGTCTACCACTCCGACCGAGGTCCGAAGTTTTCTGGGATTAGCAGGTTATTACAGGAGGTTTGTTGAAGGGTTCTCGACTAGAGCGGCACTTCTGACCAAACTGACGCAGAAAGCACAAAGTTTCAGTGGACAGAGGCATGCGAGCAGAGCTCTAAGAACTGAAAGACAGATTAACTCACCCAGTGTTAGTATTGCCGAAGGTACAGAAGGTTATTCGTGTATTATGGCTGCATCGCATCGGGTTGCTAAAGTTGATGCAGCATGGTAAAGTGATTGCATATGCTTCCAGACAACTGAAGAAACACGAAAAGAATTACCCTACCCACCTGAGTTAAATGTGAAGATCCACGCCTTGAAAATGTGGAGACATTACTTGTATGGCGTCCATGTGAATATTTTCACGATTATAAGGAGCCTACAGTATATCTTCACCCAGAGGGAGTTGAACCTGCGACAAAGCGTCGCTGGTTGGAGTTGCTAAAAGATTATGACGTGGATATTCTGTACCACCCGGGAAGAGCCAATGCTGTAGCAGATGCTCTCAGTCGTAAGTCCATGGGAATTTTGGCGTATTTGCAGCCTGAGCAAAGCTGGAATTGGTCGAGAGATACATCAGTTAGCTAGCCTAGCTGTTCGTTTAGCAGAAATAGAGGACAATAGAGTGGTAATTCATAACACCGTCGTGTCATCTTAGTTTGGAAGTGAAAGAATGGCAATATGAAGATCCTGACCTAACTCCACCAAGGACAATATTTCCCTCAGAGGGGAAAGCGCCAGATTTCCGGGTAACAGAGGATGGAGTGCTGCGCTGTAAGGACTGTCTCTAAAAATTAGATGTTTCAGGCCTCCGCCAGCAGATTATGAACGAGGTACATTACGCCCGTTATTCTCTTCACCCCGGCGCGATGAAAATGTACCATGATATCAAAGAGAACTATCGCGGGTCGCATGAAAAGAGAAAATTGCTGAATTTGTAGCCCAGTGTCATAATTGCCAACAGGTGAAAGCAGAACATCAGAAACCAGGCGGGTTGACTCAGGATATAGCTGTGCCTCTCTTGGAAATGGGAAGCAGTGAATATGGATTTCTATGGCAGGATTACCTCGTACCAGACATATGATTCTATAAGGGTGATAGTCGACAGATTGACAAAACTTCATTTCTGTTCTGCCAGTGAGAACTACCTTCCTCGGCCGAGAATTATGACGAATTGTATATCCGAGAAATAGTCAGATTTCACGGAGTGCCAGTATCCATTATTTCAAATAGAGGAGCACAGTTTACGGCTAGATTTTGCAGTTGTTTTAGAGGTATGGGTACGTTGTATAAATTTGAGCACTGTGATTCACCCTGGGACAGATGTGGGCAAGCTAAACGCACCATTCAAACGCTCGAAGACATGTTGCGAGTATGTGTGCTGGATTTGGTAGTAGCTGGGATGAGCATTTGCCCCTAATCGAGTTTGCTGTGATAATACAGAGCTATCACTCGCCTATCCAGATGGCGCCTTTCGAGGCATTATATGGGAGAAAATGCGACGTCAGTTGGCTGGTTTGCTTGAAATAGGGAATCGGCGCTGATTGGGCCAGACATTGTTCAGCAGTCAGAGGAGAAGGTAAAGCTTATCAGAGAGCACTTACTGACTGCACAGAGCGCTGAAATCATGTATGATGAAGCAAGCAGACTTGAGTTTGATGTAAAATGACTGGGTATTTTTGAAGGCATCACCGATGAAAAGGTGATGAGATCTGCAAGAAGGCAAGCTCAGCCCATGTCAAGTCAGCCATCAGATCTCGTCGAAGAATAGGCCGAGTGGCGTATGAGTTGAACTTGTCTCCGTGAGTTAGAACTGCTCATCCATTTTCATGTATCCATGCTGAGGAAATGCATATTAGGAGACCGTCCAGAGCATCCCAGTCCAGGATATCCAGGTTACAGAAGAGCTGGCCTACGAAGAGGTTCCAGTAGCTATCCTAGACAGACAGATCTGCAGATTGAGAACTAAAGATATTGCGTCTAAGTCAAAGAATTGTGGCGTAACAGGAACTAAGAGGAGATGACGTGGGAGGCGGAGGGAAGATATGAAAGCTATATATCCTCACTTGTTCCAGGCTCAGACAGGCGACAGGTATGTTAGTATTGTTATTTATGCACTACCTTATGGTTGTATATGTATAAATTAAAAGACTGGATGTTTAGCTATCACGTGAATCTTATAGTATTGTGTGGAGAACCTGTATTGGAATTTTGTTTTAGATTTTTGGGATAATCCATATTGCTAGGGAAGGCTCTGCCGAAATTTTCCTAGAAACAAGTTGAGTTAGTTGAAAAGTCCTCTAGATAAAAGTTTTCATTCGAGGACGGGAATGTTCCAGGGGGAGAATGTTACACCCCATAAGATTCCTGGTACCTAGATGGCCTATTCGCGCGTTGGTTAAGTATACCTGAGCCATACGTGCGAAAAGGCCTGGAAAAGATCGACGTGAAACCTGTCGAACCATCGCGAAGGAGTCAGTAGAGTTCCTCCGATGGCACCGTGTCACGGAGGCGGCTACACCGCGTTGGCTCCATGATACGTTGGGTCTGTCCGAGCTCAAGTATATAAAGCCCCACTTCGGTTTATTTCAGTAGATACCTTATAATTTCAGAAAATTCGTAAGAAACATATAGAGGAGAACGAGGGGGATGATATATTATCGTCCGATTACGCTGCCAAAACGAGGTCCAAATCTAAAATTAACCTCGTGTACCGAGGTATTTAGCAGCAGGAGCATTTCTACGATTTTTGTTTCGCGAAATACGGCCGACGAATCGTCGAGCTACCGGACTAAGGTAAGTAGAATTGCTCCAAACTAGTGTCAAGGTGCTCCTAGCCGTAAAGTGAATACTTCTCCCTTCTGGACCTCTGAAAAATAGAAAGTTTTGACCGTCTTTTCGATAAGCCTAAGTTTAGGCTATGAAATATATCGAAAGTGACGTTGTCTTTAGAATAGTGCTGTATTTAGTACCACCGACGTGTATATGAATGCAGTTGGGAGAATTAGCTGGAGTACTGACCTAACAACAATGTACCGGATAACTCGAGGTTAAGGTATGTAAAGCTCGTTTTCGACAAGTTAGCAGCTTTAGCCATGTAAATCATAGTAAACTCCTGCATTTGAACTCAAGAATGTTGAGTATTGAGTAAGTTTAGTAAATCTGGTTTGTGCCACGTATCGTACTCAAATCTCAAAGTTAGTAAAGCATGCGCCTAAAGGGCGAGTTAGCATTCCAGATTCAGTATAGCCTATTGTATGATCTAGTGCTATGTTATAGAATAAAACGATACAGATTTTTAGAATAAAGTTAGTAAAGTAAAATCAGATAGACAGACAGTAATTTGGCTACAGATTAGCCATCTTTGAGTTTGAAATTTTAACCTTTAATTTTTTTAAAAAAAATGATATCTTGGCTACAGACAGCCATTCAGACAGTATAGTGACCCACACAGATAGATAAAGATCTCAGATTCAGTATAAAGAAGTAAAGAGTCAGTATAATACAGAAAGAGGTCAGAATAAGACATCAGATTTCAGATAGAAATTTTTAGTTAAACATGCTTGCTATTTATATCTCCTATTTATTTGTTGAGACTTGATGTGGCGTGAGGGCATCTTATTGAGCGTCCTCGCTGCCTCTGGGTTGGTAATCGTGTCGCCCACTGAGCGGGTGGTTTATGTCACCCAAGGCGGCATGTCGTCCCCAACTTAGACGAAGATGGGATGAAGCTTTTCCATATCAGTCCGGCCGCACTGGCGCATTTACATCCATGCTGAGCAGTGCCCAGGGAACTGGTATAGCGATGTTCCCTGTTGAGCAGTGTCCAGGGAACAAAGAGCAGTTTACAGTACAGGAGTCCTCCGACTAGACACGGTTATTTATATCGGTAGGCCATGGCCTGAGCCGGAGACCCAGGGGGCCGATAGAGTGTGCTCCTAGTGAGCAGATGAGTGGAGTGACTTATTTTTTGGCCGGTTTTGACCGTAGTAGGGGTATATAGATTGTTTGTTTGCTTGGCGCCATCCGGCTTATGCGGGTTGGTATCGGCTCTGCTTGCTATTTGTATATCTATCTATGTGCTATATACAAGCCACTAGACAGCAGGCCGTGTCTACAAGTACGCCTCTGCCTTATCAGTACAGAAAGCTTGATTCAGTTCATATCAGCTTCTTCAGATTCAGCTATCTCCCATATACGCACTGCTAGTTATGCTATCTATGTTCAATTGTATCTCGCCAGGTCTTTATTTCAGTTGCTTTGCATACTCAGTACCAGCGGTACTGACACCCAGTGGGCGCTGCATTACTTGCTTCGCAGGTATTAATAGACGAGGAGGCGATCCTCGTGATTCCTAAATGATAGAGTCACTTCCTCGCCCCGTCATCCGGAGTCTCGATTTCAGAGGTGTAGCTCTTTCCTTGTGTTGTACAGTATGGGTAGGTCGGGGCCCTGTCCCGAACATTTCTATTATTACTCATAGAGGCTTGCAGATTGTATGTACCTATCTCCCTATGGTCAATTGAGCCGGTCGCATGAGGCCGCGCAGTTTGTTATAGTTGTTTAGTATTTCTATTTTATGATGGCCGTGTGGGGCCATAGTTTGACAGTAGTGGTGACCTTGCCGGTCACGTAGCTTTTCAGTATTCCCTACGTTACGTTTCAGATGACTAGACAGCATGGTGGCCTTGTCGGCCCGCATAGGTTCCTTGATATTAGAATGTTTCTGGTTAGCTGTTATATTTACAGTGGCTATAGGCCCGTTGACGGAGGCTGTGTTTACAACCGTTATAGCCCTTTTGTTTCCAGGAACCTGAGATAGAGCTAGTCATACCAGATGTGCCTAGGCCTACCAGTTAGCATTCCAGGTCCTCTAGGGCACCAGGTGCTACTCATGTTCTGTGCAGGGGCGTGACAATAAATTACTTGAGATTAAGCATATTCTGATAAGACAGGGCGGACAATATCATGAGGTTGATATGTGATTTAGTAATTCTTTAAAATCTGTAAATGCGTCTGGCATTTGATTTGCAATTTTCTGCGTATGAATAATCTTTTGTACTTTGCTCACAAATAGAAGCACATGGATCAAGATGAGACAGTGATGGATTTTTCCACAAAATTTCTCTTTTGATTTCACAATTTTCTCCCTAATTATGAGAAAATTATCTCATCAAAACCGACAATCTACAAATCGAGCAATAAACATATCTCCAGTTAATGGTTCAAGGTAGAGAATAAATGAGAAGGAACTCCAACATAAATTCCTAACCTTCTTTGGGGATCCATCTTTGTGCGATGGGTGATGCCAGCACATATACAACACATCCAAAAATTCTCAGATGAAATATTAGGTTCTTGACCCAAAACCAATTGTAACGGAGAAAAATTATGATTATTTGTCTGTCCGAGACGAATGTTGCAGCATGCAGAATCGTATGACCCCAAACAAGCCGGCAACCTAGTTTTCATGAGCAATGGCCTTGCTACACTGCGCACGTTTAATTAGTGACTCGGCAATGCCATTTTGAGTGTGAAATACGAGCTGGATGTTCAACTTTTATCTCAATTGATAAGCAATAATCCTTAAATGCTTGTTATAAACTCTCATGAGCATTATCAAGGTGAATTGACTTAATTTGATTATCAGGAAATTGTGCCCAGAATCGTATTATTTGTGTCAATAGTTTTACAAACGCCAAGCTATAGATGACAATAGGGCACACATGAGACCATCTAGAGGAAGCATCTATTAGGACCATGAAGTATCTATACGACCCACTAGGTGGGTGGATAGGTCCACAAATATCCCCATGTATACGTTCCAAGAATGCAAGGGACTCAATCTCAACCTTTGTTGGTGATGGTCTCACAATTAACTTGCCTTGATAACAAGCACACAAGAAAATTCACCATTTGAAAGAATCTTCAAGTTCTTTAATGGATGCCTATTTGAATTTTCTACAATTGCCTCATCATTATAGATCCAGGATGTCCTATACAATCATGCTAAAGTACGAAAGTATTGAAATTAGTAAACTTAGTTTACTGTTACACCCCGTATAAATTCTTGACATGTAGATGGCCTATTCGCATGTTGGTTAAGAGTTTTAGAATGCCATGGCGCTGCTAGAAAAGGCCCGAAAGATCGTGGCCAAGCGCCAAGCTCATGCTGTCGCAGCAAAATGCGACTTGTAAATCGCATTCCAAAATGCGACTTATAAGTCCCACTATATATAAGCCTTAACTTGGTTTTTTAAAAAAATTTCTTATAATTTCCAATAGAAAACAGAGAGTAATAAGAGAGAAGGGGAAAACGAAGATCTCCTACTAATATTCATCCGATTACGTGGCCAAACGCGATCCAAACTCGAATTAATCTCAGATATCGAGGTATTTAGCAGCAAGGAGCATTCCTAATGGTTTAGTTTCTGTGAAATTCGGCCAGCGAATCGTTGTTCTACCAAGCCAAGGTAAGTGGAATTGCTCAATTAGTGTCAATGTACTACTAGCCTTAAAGTGAGTATATTTCTCCTTCTGACTTCGAGAAATAGCAAGCTGACTGTTTTTCGATAAGCCAAAGTTTGGCTTATATATATATATATCAAAAAGTGATGTTTTCTTCCATAATATTAGGTGTATTTAGTCTTAATTGATATATATGTGAATGCAGTTGGGAGAAGAAGTTGGAGTACCGACTGAGCTTCGGCCGTTAGTCGGAAAATTCGAAGCGAAGGTATGTAAAGCCATTTCCTTCGGCAAGTTACTAACTCTAGCCTAGCATAATTCAGTGAACTCCGTAATAGAATTCCTGAGTCGAATATTGAGTTTTGTGCGAATTCAGTAAATCTGTCTTGCGTTGTTATACTTGTTATTCAGTCCGAAGCTAGTAAAGCAGTGCCAACTGGCGAGATATCATTTCAGACTCAGTATAGCCCAGTATGCGTTTAGCAAGCTTGTTTTATAATAATATGATATATAATCGTAATATAAGCTAGTAAAGTAAATCAGACAGACAAATAATATCCCATACGAAGACAGTCGTGATAGTATCTCGGCTAATATAGCCATACAGTCAAATAATATCTCGGCTACAGTATAGCCATACAGTCAGATAAGAACCTGTGTCTGGTATAAAGCAGTATGAGAATCAGTATAACACAGAAAAAGATCAAAATAAGAATTAGAATTACATAGTATTTTCAGTTTAAACATGCTTGCTCTATATGTGATTATTGATTATTGAGACTTGATTGTGTTGTGAAAACTTGAGCGTCCTCTCGTCGCCCCTAGGTTGGTAAACTGTGTCGCCCACCGAGCGGGTGGGGATACGCCACCCAAGGAGTGGCATGCCGTCCCCAGTAGGACAAAGATGGGATGAAGCTTTCCTCATCAGCCGATCAAGACATAAAGACAGTTTACCCTGTTGTGCGCATGCGCCCAGGGAACAGATTCAGATACAGTTATGAGTTACAGATACAGTACAGGAGTCCTCCGACTCATACACAGTTATTTATATCGGAGGCCATATCCCGAGCCAGAGACCCAGGGGGCCGGCAGAGGTGCTCGTGAGTTAGTAGTGAGTGGAGTGACTTATTTTTAGTTGGTTTTGACCCGGGTAGGGGCATATAGATTGTTTGATTGGTTGGCACCATCCGGCTTATGGGGTTGGTATTGGTTCTTGCTTGTTATATATATATATATTTATATATATATATATATATGTTATTTATTAGCTAATAGACAGTAGATCGCCATGTCGACAGGTACACTCGCCCTATCACAAAGACAGAAAAGTCTGATCCAACTAATATCAGCCTACATGTGATTCAGATATTTTCAAGTTATTCAGAGTTTCTACTTATGTCATTTATATTCAGTTTGCATTCAGTTGCTTTGCATACCAGTACCAGTGGTACTGACGTTGCCAAGGCCGACACTTGCCTACAGTACTTAGAGACGAGGAGTCGATCCTCGTAATTCCAGCCAAATTTATAGAGTCATCAGCCCTGTCATCCGGAGCTTGATATTCAGAGGTGTAGTTCATTTTCTTTTGTTGTACAGTGTATGGGTAGGTCGGGGCCCTGTCCCTACCCAGTTTATCAAGACTCATGAGGCTTGCAGGATTGTAAGATATACATCTCCTGTGGTTAGTTGTGCCGGTCGTGTGAGGCCGTGCGTTGTTTAGCTGTTTAGCATTTTCTGATTGTGAAGGGGCTATGTGGGGCCATAATCTGATAATAGTGGTGACCTTTGCCGGTCACGTAGATATCCAAGATTCTTTATGCTTATCACAGATGACTAGACAGCATGGTGGCCTTGTCGGCCCGTATAGGTTCCCTTTATAAGTATGTCTCTGGTTAGCTGAAATCATATGCAGGTGGCTATAGGCTCAGTCGGCCGGAGGCTGTATTTACGACTCTGTTATATATTCGTTGTTTCAGAAATCTGAGATAGAGTTAGCCAGGCACCAGGGATGTGCTTAGCTCACCAGTTAGCAGTCCATGGTCCTACTAGGGCACCAGGTGCCGTCATACCCCCAAGGCGGGGGCGTGACATTTACTATAGAATGTGCCTCAATTGCACTAATCTTTGTCCAATACAAGCTTAAGATAAAGCAGGAAACTTTTCATAACACATGTCTGCCCAGAGACATTCTTGTTAATACCAAGATATTCAAGATTCATCTCATCCATTGTGTTGATATGATAACCATTTTCACAGATATCTTTAAAACTCAACAAATTTCTCGAAGACTTAGAGAAAACATGGTATTATTTATGATAAGTTTAAATTCCTAGCAAGATTATAACGGCTTTCCCCAAAGCCTTCAATCAAATTGAAACTAATAGATATCATAGTAACATTTATCTTGCCCACATTTAAATGAAAAATATTTCTCATCTTTGAATATCGTATGTGTAGTTCCAGAATCAATCAAACAAATGTCTTCGTAATTGGATAACTTGTTTTGAGAATTATCCATATCTTCAAATGACATACACAAAAATAATATATGCATATATTAATATTTGTACAAAATAAAAACTTAAGTAATATAACAAATTAAGAGTCATCTTCTTATTACATGATTAACAAATTAATAGATGCATGTATGTCTAATATTATGAAAACCTTGAAGGCAATGAATGGGTCGAGTATCTCAAGTTAATGATGATCAGGCAAAAGGACCTAGAGCTTATAGAGAGAAAGCTGACTCAACAGGCTAAGGAATGGTCTAAAACTTAGTTGCTTTTAATGCCATTTCAAAGAATCTATCGCATTCAAGTCAAAACTGAATTTAGAATTTGAAGATCGCGAAAATATCATTAACCTAACATGCGTAGATGCTAGCGAAACTTTTAATGATGACTGGAAAATAATATTGTGTCCAACTTAACTATGTTGAAGTAATTGAAAATAATAGCTCAATGGTTAAGATTGTGCAAAATATTCAAAGTGATTTGGGTTCCTGACTTTAAATGCACCATTTTGCTGCTAATAAGCCCTTTAGAATAAAATAAAACAAAGGAAATGGAAAAGCAACTCAATTGAGATTTGATCTAAAGTCACCATTAGAAAAGCATGATTAGCTTCGCCTAGCACCCTTGTGCATTTATATAGTTAAGGAGGCATAGTTAAATCTATATTAGTTTCTTCAGATATATATATTAACTTCTAGATATATATACACATATTGTTTTATATACCTGCAGCTCATTCATACATATATCCGTCTTCTGAATCATTCAATCATATATCTTAAATAATGTATGAAGTTAGATTATCTCAGATCGATCATTATAAGTTCCTTCAAAAACTCCTACACATTTGATGAGGGACCAGACAACTAGTGTATTCTCTAGAATAATCTATACAACATCTTCTATTTTTTCTTTTTGTCTTGCTTCACATTTTTGTGTTCAGAATTGACAGAGATTCTAATAACTTTTTTTTTATTGAAGCATCCGTATTCTGAATTTACTGGTCCGATTAATTCAAGTTTATATCATAATCATTACATATAGTGGGAGGTTTAGAGCTCTAATAATTTCATATAGCTAAGAAAAGTATAAGGGATAGAACTCTCAAGTCTTTGAATGCTCTTCTCTCTCACAATCAGAAGATTTCAACTACGCTTCGCTTTGGTGGATTGCTTTTCAAAAATATACAGAAAAGATATAGTTATTTGGACATTTAATAATTTTATTACTCGGTCACGTTTTGTTGGATAAAATATTTTTATTGTTTTTATTTATTCTTTTCAACTGAAATTTTACATTTAAAAATCGATGAAGTTCCTCGATTTTAGTACAAAAATAATAAAAATCGATAGACTGCATCAGTTTTAAAATAAAAACAAAAATTTTTTTAATTTTTTTATAGTGTTCTCACATTTTTGCTCGAAAAAAAGACCTAATTCGTTGATTTTTCTTTAAATAGTTTTTAAAAAACAAAACAAAATAGATCGATTTTCTCCCCTTAAACTTTATACTATTTTTTAATTATGAGAACTCATAATTTCACTATATGATTTACGTATTACCTAATTAGTTTAAGTTTATGTGTATTGATTCATATTTACCATTAACTTTTCTAAATTGATATACAATACAACACGATGGATATACCAATCGCACCAAATAGAGATATTGTAACCTTTGACATCGCCCAGTTAATGATATATATGATTTTGCTTCTTGATAATGTGAAAATGTTATTAGTAATATAATCCAATGTAAAATACATAATGAGAAGTTCATATGCGATCGAAAGTGAAAACAAAATATTTATTCAAAACCGTGACGAAATTACATGTCATAGATTAAATTAGATTTCATCAAACAACAAAATTTTGAAATGTAGTTTTCACCTTAATTCCAATCAATTAGGCCTGGTCCTTTCAACAGCTAAGCAAGTACTAAGCAATTCTTGCCTCTCTCAAAAGGTTGCAAATTCAGTTGGCATTGGGATTTTCTTGAATTCGTCCTCGCAATCATCTAATCTTGACATTGCTGCTGATATTTTCATGTTTGCGCTTTTAGTCTTGTCACCTATTTTCACCAACTCTTCCACCTCCTTCAACATCTCAAGCGCTGGGCCATTATATGACTTTCCGCACCCGCTTTCAATGTCATCTTTAGTTTTGCGTCCGTAGTTGTAGGCAATGATAACTAGCAAATTAGCCATTATCGGCTCTGTCATTTTTTGGTTTGCATTATTGTCTTCGATAGTACTTTGCGATGGCCTCTTGCCACGTGTTAGCTACCTTGACCACTTCGAACAAAAGGCTTGTCTAAGGTTGTCACAATAGGGACTGACTTTATTTGTTGGATCAGCCGGTAAATCGTTGTGCATTTGATTGGGATGCAAATTGAATGGAAGTTAAGGCCAGAGAGACCAACAATGAGAAAGCAACCCTATTATTTCTATTAGCCATTAGTTTTATACTTTTATTTTTATTTTCTTTCTCACTTGTTGATTATATTTCTTTCTTTCTTCCTTTTTTTTGTTTTTTGGTCACTTTTCTCTTTGGAGATGGTCTTCTCTGGGAGATGAAACGATAGAAAGGTAAAAGTATATATAAATCTGTTTTGACGGAAGTTGGAAACATATATGGCCTGCATTATTTTGCTCTTTCACCGTTGAACTTTCAATCCCCCTTAATGAAGGCATTTTCTATTGATATAAGGACCAACGGTTTATATTTTCTTAATCTTCATACCCCAAATGACCGTTTGACCACCTCTTTATTGTGGTATAATTAGTCGCGTGTTAAATTCGAGTTCAAATTCAACAAAGTAAAAAGTATAACTGTGTATCACATTTCTTTAGTGCACAAGTTTCTGGACGTGTATATTCATATTAAATAATCAAATATAAATTGCGAGTAAGTATAAATTCAAAATGATTGAATTGATATTTTGGTTACCTTAGTTTACTGATCATGCTTTGACGACGATTAAAAATAAAGTGTGACAAGATCACATAAATAAAATGAAAATAAAAAAAAAATTCAACATTTATGCAGAAAAGTGCAAGAATTACATAAAATATAAATTACCAAGTTTATGGACATATCATACAAACTCAAAATGCTAGCAACAACAAAACAAGAAGGTAAATCAAAAAATATTTTAAAAACTATGGTAAATCAGAAAATATTTAAAAACTATCAAAAAAAGAAGAATGAATGCAACTACTATATTACCTATTAAAAGGTGTAGAATATAATCATGACACAAAGACATATATTTTTTATATTGAGTCTGTTTAATGGTACATATCTTCATTAGAGGATTATGTATAAATACTATTGTAACTAGTAGAAGTTTAGAAGATGAAATAATTTGAAGGTGAAAAGGTGGTAATATAACATAATAATTCAAAAATATAAAAGTGTAACCTACAATAATAATTACCGATAGGTGAAACAATCTTCCTCATTTATCTGTTCAATGAATGACTTTATTATTTTTTTATTTTAATGAATATATATATATAATTTTTTGTATTTTAAAATTTTTTATGTGTATGTTCGTTTTTTAAATATTTTATTATATTTGAATTTACTAAAGGGGCAAAATGAAAATCCAACTTTAAGATAAGGTCTTTTTCAACTATTATTATTATAATAATAATACAATAATAATAATAATAATAATAATATAATTAGATAATAATAATAATATTGTTTTTTAAATTTTATATTTGTCTTTATTTATTTATTAATTATCTATTATTATTATTTATTATTTATATTTATTTATTATTTATATTTGAATAATTTGTTTATTAATTTTTTTACTTTATTTATTTTTTTTGTTTTTTTAATTATTTGATTTTATTTTGTTATTTTAATTTCTCTAATTAATGGGTTTTTTTTTTTTGTTAATATTAATATTTAATTATGTATATTTTAATTTAATGGTGGGGCAAAATGGTAATCTAACTTTCAATTTATGGGCTTGACTATATAATAATATGATAATTAATTTGATGTAATGACACGTTAATTGTCTCTAATTGATGTTCCTCCGTTTCAAAATAACTGGTGTTTTTAGTTTCCATATACCTCTTAAGAAAACAACTAATTCCTATAAAGAAAAATATACTTTTACCCACTTATCATTAATAAATATATCAAGTCTTTAGTATTTTTTTGCAATGTAAAACTCTCTTCGTTTAAATAAGGGTAAAATTGAAAGAACATCATTAGTGTCTTCATTGATATTGTAAAACACTATTTTTAAAAAAAATAAAATTAAAAAATTAAAATACCACTTATTTTGAAACAGAAGAGTAAGTATTTAAAGTTTTTGTTACGTAATTGAATAAATTTTAGAAAAAAAAAACTATTTCTGAGGAATGAAATTTGGCAGTTGGAGAATTAGCAAATATCAACGGACACAAATAATTTGATACTCTATAGAGTAATATGACAACTCGGTGGAAATCATAACTTAGAAAATATTTTGGTATTTTTATGAATTTGTGAATATGTAATTTTATTAGTTATAGAAATAGATTATATAATTTCGTTCATAATTTTATGTGGCAAGGTTTATGCTAGTTAAATATATTAACGTTATAAGCTTAGATTTAGACAAAATTCAAGAAAAAAAATAAATTCATTAAAATGAACGTCAAAAATCAATTTGTTTCTTCATCTTTATTTTATGTTTAAAAATATTATTCTTAGTTAACCAACTGAGAAATTTCAAAGATAATTCGATGTTTTTTGATAATATTTCAACACTATACAGCACCGATCAATAATTTCAACTTTCAATATTTGCAAAAGTCATAAATATTTCAAGACAATGTAGAATTGTCCACAAAAATAATTCTATTTAATTAAAAAAAAATTACACAAAAATCGTACTTGATTCAACAGGAATAAAATATGACCTTATAATATAATCAGACAAATCTATTTCACAGGAAAAATAAGATTTAATACAAACTCTACACAGGAAGATTATTTGATAAAAATAAAAATAAAAATAAAATAATAATAATAATTTTAAAAAACTAAACAAAACTAAACAAAAAACTTTTGCATGCAAGGGGAAAAAATCCTTCAAAACCAGAATTAAAATACATACGTAAAAAATAGTTATCGATTTCAAATATTTTCTATCAACTTTGTTTACACCCATCTTTAAAGAAAAACGTGAAATCAGTTGCATCGCAAAATAATGGTTGTCCGTTAGATGCTGATATTTTGAAAGTTATATAGCGTATTAATTTAGTGCATTATAAATAATTTTTGTAAATTTTATTTTTATATTTTTGTTGTCTTCATTTTTTTTCACGTCATTTAAATTTTACACTCCTGTTTATATATGCAGTAATAATATGGTATTGCGGGGAGATGGAGAGAAAAAAATAATAATTTATGGTAGAGATAGCAACGAAAAAAGGAAAGAGAAGGGAAAAAGAAAAGAAACTAAACTTAAAATTAAGGAGGAGAATCAAATTTGTCATTGAAATTTGAATTATTCGAAAAATTAAAACTTATTCTTTATTAAAAAAGTAAATTATTAATTATAAGATACATAATATTATCAAATGCTAAATTTTCTCTATTTAAAAATAAAAATAAAAATAAATTTAATCCATTTTAATAATGATAAAAACTTATTTAATCTCAATTATTTACTAAAAATAAATTTGTTGCATTTTAAATAGTTTAGGAGCAAGTTTGACCAGTATAATAAGCAAAACGTCTTTGCTTTGATAAACTATTAAACAAGTATCTACCACATCAGTTTCAATTAACATTATGTAAATATATCTTTTTGCATGCAATTTTTGATATCTTCGTGACAAAGACCTTTCACTTTGATGGCTAAAGAGAAGGTGTCATCATTTATTCAAAGTAATTTTTTCAAATACTCATGAAGTCGGCAAATAACAATCATAAATTTCAAAATATTTGGTCGGTTCTATTTTGAAACAGTTATTATTAAATATATTTAACAATTAAAATAAAATAAAATGAAAAGATTTAATTTTAATTAAATTACATGTTTTTTTTGTTTTTTTAATTTTATATTATTTTAACAATTAAAATAAAATATTAAATGTTTTATATTTTAAATCATGTTTTTGAATTTTATAAATTATAATTAAATGACTATTTAATCAATTGTAAATTTAAAAAGAAAAAAATATGTACTAATAGGAGCAAAGCTAAAGAATGGTTGAATTCAATAGATTTATCTTAAATTATACTGTATAAAATTTATCAAATGTTTATTGAAATTTATTTATTAATATTTAAATTTATTATTATAAAATTTAAAATTTATAAAGGATTTAAGTTTTGAATTCAAAGTGTAAAAAGAAAAATGGAAAGGTGGGTATAAATAAAGAAAACCATGAAAACCACTCTCATTACAAAGTCAAGATTCTTATTTCCACTATAAGTTTCTTTTCTTTTTTCTAAAAAGTTTTTAATGAAAAATAAATAAATAAAACGTAAAGAAGATTACGGAATCGATGACGTGTTCGGGACCCAACAAAGGGTGGTGACAGCATCTGCTGCGTCAGCTTAACCACTTCACCCGCTTACCGACACCTCATAATACTTTTTAATTTTACAAAAAAAAAATAAAATAGGTCAAGTATCATAAACTGGGTCGGATATAATATATTTAAAATTATAAAATTAAAGATATATTTTAGATTTATTTTACTTTTACTTAAAATATTAAGTCAATTTAAAGTGGGGTAATAAATAAACTAAAAAGAGAGATGCAGAGTCAAATTTTGTTATAACGATAACACTTGTCTGAAAATTGTAAGGCTTTTAATGAGATGTTGTTATATGTATGCGATGTGTGATATGTAGATCTCTCATTTAATTATTATAAATAAAAGTATGCAAAATCGTAGTTTAAAATATTAATGTGTATCAAAAAAAATAAAAAAAATAAAAAAAATAAAAAAAATAAAAATATTTTTAATTATTTAATTTGTTACTTAATTTAATATTATTTATTCATTTCCTTTTTTGAATTTTTTAATATTGGTGGATATTATTTTAATATAAATTTTTACATTATACTCTATGCATGACATTAATGATTATCATAAATATTTTATGGTCTTGCTACTCCGAGTTATATCTTTGACACGATAGAAACGCTAGATTCTAACTAGTGAGTATTTATTTTTATAAATAATATATTTTTATAAAATATTAAATTTAATTTTAATTAAATTACATGTTTTTTTTGTTTTTTTAATTTTTTCTTTTTTTAATTTAATAGTTAAAAAATGTAATAATATTAGAAAATTATTAATAATATATAATATAAAAAAATTAATTACTAAAAAATTAAGTAATTATAATAAAATGATATTATAATTTTATTATAATAAAATGAATGCTGTAACTACATTTACCTCTGTAACTACATTTACCTTGGCAGCAGCAATGAAACTATGCTGTATTTTCTTCTACTATTTCAACTCTATACTTTCCGCCTTTTACGAAACTTCCTTGAGACCCGTGGGTCCTCTTTGTTTTCTCCTTAAAGTAACCGGGGACAGATTTTCTTGAATTCTGACCCTTTAAATCTTTTGTGGTTGTTCTTCGGATCTAGCTTGAAAAGAAAAAAAGAACAGTATTTTATGCTTGCAATTGGAAAAAATTTGGTTGTCTTGACTGGAGTTAATGTTATTCCATTTGGGTAAGTTGTGATTAAGTCAGTCGAAGATTATTGTTGCAAATTTTGCTAGTTATCTTGACTTAATGTGAATTTTCATTTGGATAAGTTGTGATCAAGCAGTTGAAGATTTTGCATGTTGTATTCCGGAAAAAAGATACTATTTTTACTGTGAAATTGAAGTTTAGCTGATTGTAGACAGGGTCGAATTGTTAGTTTCTGCTGAAAATTTTCGAGGGTTGATTTGGTTGTACCTGAAATTGGGAGGATTTCAGTTGTACTTTGGAATTTGCCTCTTTTCTTGATCTTCGTTGTTGAATGTTATGAGAAAGCTTTGGTCAAACTTTTGTCGTCTTGAGAAGAATTTCTTGTATTGGTGATTGATTAAGGTTTTGGAGGGGTTCTTTTTGTGCATAGAGCCTGTGTGCAGAATATTGTACTTTGGATGAAAACTTTTGATTTTCTGGAGTTTTGACTATCTTAGATGTAGACAAATTGTGTGTATTTTTAGCCTATACAATTGTGAAATGGCAAGTTCTGCTGAACCATCATCATCTATAAGCTTTACTTCAACTTCCAACACATCGAATGGGTCCATTGGCATCGGCCAAAACACATGCGCCTGTGGTGGCTCTGAGACAGTGACTAGTTATGAAATCATCAGCTTGAGTAAACTCAGTAATAATTTAGAGCAACTCTTGTCAGATTCCAGCTCTGATTTTAGTGATGCTGAGATTGTCATTGAGGGTGTTTCACTTGGTGTTCATCGTTGTATATTAGCTGCCAGGAGTAAATTTTTCGGGGATCTTTTTAGGAAAGAAAAGGGAAATTGTGGAAAGGAAGGAAAACCAAGATATTCTATGATCGATATTTTGCCTTATGGTAAGGTTGGATATGAGGCTTTCCTTACTTTCTTAAGCTATTTGTACTCGGGAAAATTGAAGCATTTTCCTCCAGAGGTATCAACATGTGTGGACACTTTATGTGCCCATGACTCTTGCAGACCAGCAATCAATTTTCATGTCGAGTTGATGTATGCCTCTTTCGTGTTTCAGGTTCCAGAGCTAGTGTCACTCTTTCTGGTAGGTAACATGCTTTCTTCTGATTACTATACATTTCAAGTGGGTTTGTAGTGTTCATTGTGATTCAAGCTAACAAGGACGAATGCAAAGGGTTGTACGTGTATCTTGATAACAGTTAATTAGATTATATTTTGAAATCTCTGTCAGTTTTTTTGTTTGAAATGTTTTTTTCTTCTAAACTTCTGTCAAATTGTCAAAGAAACAAAAATTCAATACATTAATCATATTAAAATGGCATCCATATAATGAATATTCTGCACTGTCACGATTTTGTGCACAATCATACACTGCAACACCATTGTTATGTGAATCCAAATTCATTCATTTGTTCATACATCAGTTGCTACTTACATCATGATATTCTTTTCGGTTTAATATTGGTTGCTAAGAGAAAAGTAGTTCTGAGTTTGTTTCAAACAGAAAAAGTTACTCATTGCAATAGGACCTTGTCAAGTTGACATGGAATATCAACAAAGCATCGATGGATATAACCTTCCTTTCCACAATTTCCGTTTTCTTTCCTAAAATGATCCCCAAAAAAATTACTCCTGGAAGCTAATATACAATGATGAACACCAAGTGAAACACCCTCAATAACAATCTCAGCATCACTAAAATCAGAGCTGGAATCTGACAAGTGTTGCTCTAAACTCACTGATGTTATGCAATAAATTTGATTTGCCTGTCTTGGAGTTTATTGATATGTTTGAGTGTAGCATGTATATCTAATAATTTTGCTTTAGGCAGTCGGACGTCATTGTCAGTTTGTAGTGGTCTCTTACGTACCCTTTTCAGATCTGCCTAATGGTAACAAACACAGTGAATTTGGACACGTAATCTATGGCTGCTTCCAGTTTCATAAAAGTTGGATGCTTTTGTTAAAAATATAGAGAATTTTTAGCGACAACCAAGAGAACAGTCTGCTAACACTTGCTCGTATAATTGCAGCGACGCCTTATCAATTTTGTCGGGAAGGCTCTTGTGGAAGATGTTATCCCAATACTTAGAGTTGCTTTCCATTGCCAATTGAGCGAGCTTCTGACTCATTGCGTTGATAGAGTAGCGCGATCAGATCTTGAAAGCACGTGTATTGAGAAGGAGGTTCCCTTTGAAGTTGCAGAGAGTATTAAGTTATTGCGGATGAAATGTCAGGTTGATGAAAGTAAGGTTCTACCCTTGGATCCCTTGCATGAAAAGAGAAAAAATAGGATATACAAGGCATTGGATTCGGATGATGTTGAACTTGTCAAGCTTCTACTCAATGAGTCCGATATAAGTTTAGATGAAGCCTATGCTCTTCATTATGCCGTTGCGTATTGTGACCCCAAGGTTGTTACTGAGGTTCTTGGATTGGGTGTTGCTAATGTCAACCTTCGGAATACTCGTGGTTACACTGTGCTTCACATTGCTGCCATGCGTAAGGAACCATCAATTATTGTATCACTTTTGACTAAGGGAGCTCATGCATCAGAGATTACATTGGATGGGCAGAGTTCTGTTAGTATCTGTAGGAGGCTGACTAGGCCTAAGGAGTACCATGCAAAAACAGAACAAGGCCAGGAAGCAAACAAAGATCGGGTATGTATTGATGTTTTGGAGAGAGAGATGCGTCGCAACCCAATCGCTGGAGATGCATTATTTTCTTCGCCGATGTTGGCCGATGACCTGCCCATGAAACTGCTCTACCTGGAAAACAGAGGTACCTTTTATAATATGCTTGGTTTTCCTCTTTTTACCAACCAAGGCCCAAGCAACTTCTCGTCTTCCTGTTCTGGAAGCTGAAGCTTCCTTGGTTCATTTATATCAGTTACGTGATTAAGATTTAAGCATCTCATATCATTAGATCATGATATCAAATGCGGAAAAATCCGATCCTTTGTTTGTAGGGTAACCGTGACTGTTAATGTTGAAAGCATGGTAACCTTGGTGCACATAATGAAAGTGTTGCCTATTTGCACCAGTATACACTGTTGATAGTAGACACTCACCTCCTGTTAAAAGTCATTTATATTACTCCCTCCGTTCACTTTTACTTGTCCACTATATTAAAAATGCATTTTCACTTTTAGCATCTCAAGAGAAGACATAATCTTTTTTCATGTTTTAACCTCAACATTATTTACTTATTCGCCAAATCATTTCCTAAAAACTAAGAATAAATATGAATTAATATGGATCTAGTAGTAAAATACTCGTATCAATCATTGTTAATCATTGTTTCTTAAGGGGCGTGTAAAGTCCAAAGTGGACAAGTAAAATTAAATGGAGGGAGTAGTTCATTGTTTCTCTAAATTCTACAGGAAGATATCAATGGGGCCAAGTTTTGGTACATGAACTATAGTTCTATCATTTCTTGGACAATCAACTGGTCACAATACCATTTGATGCCACACTTAAGAGTATGAGGTAATTTGGGGTATACTGATCAATCCACAGCCAAAAGAATAAACAAACATAACACACACACACCTGAGTAACTTCTGCATTATATGATGACTCAGAATGTAGTCATGATGTTATCATTTACCAGTGTTTCTTTTTTTATGTACGGTATCTGATCTGGCTAAATCAACTTGGTTTCTTCATTCAATTTTGATGAGCCTGTTGTGGTCCTTGCATTAATTGAATATGCCCACTGAACAAGTAATTTCGTGATAACTTTTGTATTACAGTGGCGTTTGCACGATTATTGTTCCCTCTTGAAGCCAAACTAGCCATGGAAATTGCAAATGCTGAGACGACCGCTGAATTTGCGGGCCATTTGGCATCTAAAGGTTCATCAGGAAATTTGAGGGAGGTTGATCTGAATGAGACACCCATAATGCAGAAAGAGAGACTCTCGAAAACAGGTATCAACTGATAGCCATTCTATTGATTAAGATCGTCTTACATGCACCTGATTTCCTATTTATTTCCAATTTCATCCATCACCTAACAGTAGCAATTTAATTGACATGAATAGCATCTAGACATGAACCCATTTTCTGCAAAGAATAACAAAGAATGCAGTTACTTTTGGTTTGTCTGTAGCATTAACAACTGATATTAGATCCCCGAAACATCCATGAGGAATAGAATTATAAATATGTGCACGTGTGTGTAGGGTTTTGCCAATCTCCTACATGACTATAGTACGTCACTTTATGTGCAATTTCTCAATTTTTTCATTGAATACCCTACTGACTTGAAAGAATGACTATATCTATAGTTGGCAGCATGTATTTCTCATGCCTGTAAGTATGACTGTATAAAGTAGATATTCAGACTTCAAACTGTAATGTATTTGAGCGAAAGATGGCAAGTAACAACTTCTTTAGATCGATTTCTTATCCTACTTTCAAGTCATACCTTCTGTACTCTCGCAAAATTGTCCATCTCTTGCTCTTGGTCCTTCCACTTCCTTGACTATTTACGGTTATGAAGAAGCAAGAAGGGATATACCAGGTTTGTAGTTCGCTGTATATGTCATCACCAGTTAGGAACTCCTTATCCTCAAGTAAAAGAAGATAGGCAAACACCTAATTTGTTGTTCAGAAGTTAGAGGGGAGAAAATGAGTGGAAAGGTGCAAATTTTCCCCTTCTATTGTTTGGTTTTAAACAGAAAGTGAAAAGATATAGTTAAAACTTAATATTTGGTGCAAGAGTGCATCCTAGTGGTCAATGAAGTAGAACCATGAGGTCTCAGGTTTGAATCCCATAGAGACAAAAACATTAGGTGTTTCCATCTATCTTTGTCCTAGCCTTGGTGGACAAAGTCATCTGGTACCTGTTGTTGATGGGAGATGGCAAGTATCTCGTGGAATTAGTCGAGATGCGGGTAAGCTGGCCTGGACACTAAGGTTATCCAAAAAAAAAAAGTTATGTTTGGACCAACTGTTGTCTCTCTTACTTCCCAAACCTGTTCTTTTCTGTTATCTTCCCTTTCCTTCCCTAGTTCTGGTGTAGATAGTGTGAAGAAAGAAAAAAGTGAAACAGGCACATGGTTTGCGTACAGAAAATTGGTGCAGCTCATTATTATTTTCTTTATATGGTAAACCCCGCCCCTACACTCTCTACCCAGGATTCAAAAGTGGCACCCCCTTGGTGTTGAAAACCCCCAACCTCTTTGATTGGAGGTTGAGGGTCCTTCGGAATAAGCTGTGCTTCACTTGTGAGTGCTGCTCAGCATTTTGCTGTCTTTTGCACATGACGTCATGTCTTTGAGATTCGGGTTCCTTGGTCATTTAAGCAGGCATATCACTAATAGCCCTAATTTGAAGCACATTCAATTAGTCTACAAACTGAATGTTGCTGTGAAGTTGGCTCACTTTCACCTTCTTTACTGCTTAATTGTTCCTTCAGTGAGTTTATATTATCCTTAATATTTTCTTGTTTGCACATATAGATTCCATTATGGATTGAGAATGCCTCAGAATTGTATTTCTTTCAAGTTCCTCTTCTCATTATTCTTAATTGAATCTGTTTCATGGTTGCAGTTGAGCTGGGCAAACGCTATTTTCCTCATTGCTCCCAAGTTCTGGATAAGTTTATGGAGGATGACTTACCTGACTTATTTTTCCTTGAGAAGGGTACTCCAGAGGAGCAAAAGATCAAGAGGCGGCGATTTAAGGAGCTCAAAGATGATGTTCAAAGGGCATTTAACAAAGACAAGGCTGGACTTCATTGCTCTGGCTTGTCTTCCTCATCATCTTCCACCTCTTTTAAAGACGGTGCAAGTGTCAAAGTTAGGAAACTATGATATTAACTAGGTTTTATCCTACAAGTTGTTCTTAAACTCAGTTTTGCATGTCCCGTTAATAGTCTTCAAAACACTATCTTGTAAAAACCTCCATTAGAATGCCTGCTCTATCGTTGACCATTTTCATATTTGATCTTGTTAAACTTGCTCGTTTACAGTAGAAATAAAGTTGCATAAGAACAAGCTTGCGGAAATATTAATGTAGAAATGATTGTGTATTTGGGGAATTCAACGTATTCTATCACTATGGAGATATTTGGATCATCACTTTGTGCGCGAGATATGGAGATATTCAACGTATAGTCATTTCTGTTTATGTTGAGTTCCTCAACAAATATTTATATGTTACAACTCATTCTCCTTCTTTGATAACCATATTACAACTCTCTCTCTCTTCATAGCTACTTCTCGTTTAAAAA
Organism: Datura stramonium; assembly: GCA_018107945.1. Lineage (NCBI taxonomy): Eukaryota > Viridiplantae > Streptophyta > Magnoliopsida > Solanales > Solanaceae > Datura > Datura stramonium. The sequence goes on from JACEIK010007131.1 coordinate 23,316, forward strand.
GGGCGCATATGTTAATAAATGGAACATAAACTATATTCGTTTTGTGTAATTTTTGTACGCATGATGACCTTCCTAACGGCCCGACAAGGGATGCATAGTTTCTCTTTGGGGCATATACTAGCAGAAGAGAATTAACAGAGGCAAGACAGAAAATGTACTATCATAAAGAAACGAGTAAAAGGAACACGGATGAATAATGACACACCAAAAAAGAAGTGTACTTCTGATAGTAACAGAACAGATTGTTTTCTTTGTTCTTAATGAGTATCTCCTCCCCCACTTGGTAAAAGAGATTCTTGAGCCGGAAAAGAAAAGATGAGAGAATTAACAAACCTCTGATACAGGTCTAAGGACTTGCCAGTCTGATGGACAACAAGGAATTGCACCCAAAATCATAGTAATACTTTTCTTCAGGGGTGACTTGGATTTTTTCATGTCTTTGGTGTCCAAGCCAACTAGCCCACACCCCGGACTAATCCCACCAGCAGATACCAGCTAATTCTATCAATCAAGGCTTATCAGAAGGATGGCTAGGGTATTCGGTCAGATTTATTATTTTACAAGTCTAAAGATATGTAACAGAGTCACGGACAGACTTTACCACAAGCTTCTTTTGAAATCTGTACATGATACCTCTTTCCCTGTCAGAAAGACCCTAACAAAATATATCCATTGTTCCTTCGTCTAAAGCATGAAGAGAAGGGGCTGTGATGGGAGTAGCAACTAGCAACTGGGAAGAGAAGTCCTTTAACAGAAAGAAAGCAGAGTAAAACCAAGCAATCCTTCTTTCTGACACTTCAAAATATCACTAAGTTTATGCGCGTCTCCTAACAAGAGACATATTAAAGATTAGAAAAAAGAAAAAAAGACCTGACAAACAAACAAAAGATGCAACATTGAATAATCAATTAGAACTAGATTTTAAAAAAAGCAGCTTAAGGGGAAAATGGCAACTTTATTCATCAAAATTGATATGGAAAATCAATTAGCTGGATTGAAGTGAACTTTTTAAACTTTCCCACATTGCTGGACCTTCTGGATGTATGTCAACAAAATATTTTACAAAGCGAACATCTGAACAAGCAAGAAGAGTGCTCACTGACAATGTTGGTTTCGCAGCACCCTGTTGCTTCACCCATGCATACATTGAAAACCGAAGATGGACTCTGTCCACATCATAGCAGAGGTAAGACGGAAATGACACTATCGATTCCACTGGATAACCTAAATATGTTTTCAGTAGATCAATTTTCTTCTCAAGCACGTTTTTGCTCTGGTTCAGAACCGTGGGAGCCTGTCTGATCATATTAATTACAACATTGCAGTCCAAACCAGCATTTACTAGGCAATCAAACCTCTCTTGTAACTGGTCTCCTCGTCCGCGGAACTGCTTCAAAGCTTTTGCCAGCTCATCCGAATTTTCTAAGTAACCTAATCTCAATAAGAAAGTAGTTTTGTCAAATAATTTTCCCGGATTATGGGAAGTCATCTGCACAACATTAAATTTTGATTTTGAAGCTAATCTGAACAAATTCAAAGGATCATCCTTTATGGTCTGACATAAACGACACTTGTCGCCATTGAAGCCCCTCAAAACGGTCTTTGGTCCCTTCAGAGAATGTGAACCCAAAAGTTGTATATGTGTAGATACAATATCTGCAATTTTTTCAGTCTCTAATCCTATCTCCGTTAAGAAGTACAATGCATGCCAGAGATTTTTAGCACACTTCAGAGATAGAATATTAGGATTTTCACAGAATAGTGAGTATACGTCATTCATTTTAAGACCCAACTTCAGTAATTGCCCAACCAACACATAAATCTGTTTCCCAGAGCCTTCAAATAAGTATGCAGGGTTCATCTTAAACAGATTCGCCATCTCTTCATCACTGTATCCTACTTCATTGAGAAACCGCAATGTGTTGAGCATTCTACCCCAATTGTAGGAGTGCCTGTTGGATAAATATCCTCCAATCCAATCAATTTCAAACCCCAAAACTTTCAATTTTCCAAGGACCTGAATAAGTTCATTGTTCATCTCACCAAGCAAAAGAGTAGGGGAACAAGTCACCAACTTTATAACTGTTGATCTGCTCAAACCCAGTTTCTCATAAGCCGTCAATTTCATACCTAATACTCCATAGTCATATCCAAATATCTGAGTCGCTTCCTTATAAATCTTCCCAATTTTAAGGCGAGGGATGCCGTAATCACAAATAACATGATAATTATCAAGCAAGTCATGGTCATCACTCAAGAATATCAAATTCCGTGGAAGCATAGATGTAATCTCAGATGGCTTCAACCCCAAACTCTCCAAAAACGGCTCGAACTCATTAATAGGATGGTATCTGAAGAAACGGATCAATGCCCTTGCTACATCTTGATCATTATCAACCTTGGACAGCAGGCTTTGAAGGAAATGAGGTGAGTTCTTGCTAATATGCTCAGCATCCACATAATTAAAACCTCTTGTAGAATGCAAGTAATCAAAGAGAGCTGCTTGTCCATCAGACCTTGCGACCCGCGATATTTTATTGACAGCAGGGGAAAGGGGTGTATCAGTTTTCAATTCAGGGACCGATAATTTAGGATTATGTGAACTACGAAAGCATCGAATACTCCATGATGAAAAATTCTGGGGACTATGAGAAGTGGAACCCTTTTCATAAATAGGAGAAATAAATAGGTGATTGAGCTGAGATATCATTTTCCAAGATACACTTTTGCGGATATTACGAACTAGCATCTCAAGTTAGCAACAACAGATTCTGAACCAAAGAAAAAATATATATAATTTCTAGCTAAAAAGCTTATGCAAATCAACAAGTGTCGAAGAAACTTCCATGGGTTATTCATTTTCTACACAAATACATTGGAAACATCACACTAATGAACAATAGTTCAGCAAAAGATGGTTTCTTTTTGGTGATTTTAGAGCTCCACAGAGTAGAACTGAAGGAATATAGAAAATCCAGAGCAGGTTGTGGAATCGATACCTCTGATAGTATTTGATGCTCCTCCGTGCCTTAATCCGCAATCGTTAAAGATGTAATGGTTTGTAACTATGGCTTAGATACAACGAGGTTAATAGGGGTCTTAGCTTAAGCATTAGATACAAGAGAAGAAAGAGATACTTCAAAATTCAAAAACCCTAGTAAGTATGAGGAGGACGAAATCGGTCTGAGGAAAAAGATATAATGGTTTAATAACTCACTTGGAGATAACCCCTTATATTTTTAAAACTATACACTTAACTCCCTCGAACAATGTAAGACCTCCACAAACAATTAGTTTGAATAATAATCTTTTCTTTTCAAAATAAGTGATGTTTTAATTTTTTAATTTTAATTTAAAATAAATTATATTTTATATGATCAAGAAGATATTAATAATATTTTTTCAGTTTTATGCTTATTTAAATGGAGAGTGTTTTATATAATCAATAAAATATTGAAGAGTTGATCTTTTTAAAGATATTTATTAGGGGTAAATGGGTAAAAATTATATTTTTATATCTAGGAATGAGTAATTTTTTTAAGAGATATGTTTAAGTTAAAAGCACCATTTATTTTGAAACGAAGGGAGTAATGATACATCATAAACGAACACAATAATAGTGTTAATCCTAATTTTGTATCAGTTAACAGTAAAATTGTTGGGTTCAATGATAATTCTATAGTTCAGAAATGCAACAGTTACTTTTGTACTGATAATTTTTCAAACAATTTGATTTTGTTTGAAGATCCAATACAATATTTCGACAATCTTTAGTAATTCCTTTAGATTTCATCAACTAATCTAATATTCAATACATACATAATGTTTTACTCATAGTTACTTAACAAAATATTTTTTGTAGATATAAGCACGAAGATCCTTATAAATGTTGATTGAATTTTTGCCCTTCATTAAAAGATTATATAATAGATAAAATTATCATTTACTATTTTCCTCAATTAGTTGTTAGTTAATTATTATAAGTCTTTACTAATTTATAAAAGGTAAAATTACTGATATTTTAAAATTGACTAAAATATTTTCTTCTTAAATCTTTCCTTGTTTGAACTATATTAAAAGTCCTAACATTTAAGACTTTCAATTACAATTCTGTTAATTTATATATCAACTATTATTTATTAAACTAACTAATTATCCATCAAAATATTTCAACACGAAAAAAATAAATTAAAGAGTATAATTTTATTATGTATTAATACTTGAACTACTACTTCTTCTTCTTCTTCTTCTTCTTTCCTTTTACAAAAATTGTAGAACAATAATTAAAAAATTATAGAAACATAGCATACTTTAAGTTATTTCAATTAATCGAGTATTCTTGTTATTCACTATGTTTAGTTAAATCTATACTATTTTTTCTGTTTCAATTTATCTGAAATTCATTTTATGTGAAGTGTTTGACTAAACATATAGATTAAGAGAAAGAGAAAAAAATTAAGTTGAAATCATCTCAT
>JACEIK010007131.1:54095-78719 GCA_018107945.1 Datura stramonium
TTGATATCGGACTTTTCGACAAGCCTAACCCGTCGAGCGATCGAAACAATAAACTAAGAGTGGTCCAAATCTGTGTCAGATGCGCCGCTTCTCTTGTCATCATCTAATTAATATGAAATTAGCCAAACGGTTTAATTTGTTCACTTCATAGTATATATAGCATTCTCTTGTGTGCATTTCCACGTGCACTGCTCGTGCAAACCACTTCTTATTTACTTGCACAAGGCAGCCTCTGAAACTCAAACATGACACCCTCTTTAATTTGCTTTATTAACAGTTAGTTAAACACTCCTTAATTATAATGATACTAAATTAACCTAATCTATATATATACACACACATAAATTGATAGAAATAATTAAATAACAGCACGCCTAGTAAATTTTGATTGGTACGTAACGGAATCTATCTATTCAGGTAATGCCGCCTACTATCCCTTTCTAGAAGAAGTACAAGTAAAGCCATGCAAACTCATTTTCACTGCCGCAAACATCTCAATTAGAAACAAAACAAAGCTGTCATCATATTCCACTTAAAATAATTGTTCTATAATTAAGATTCCTCCTTGGACACGAATCAGTTTGCATGCACTTTGATTAATTTTATGAGATATCTATTACCTACGGATGTTAGGTAACTCTGTTCACCAAAGCTAGATCAGACGGGAGAAATCACCTAATATTTTTTTGTTTCAAAAATTTGAACCCAAAATCTCATGATTCTCAACTCACTTTATTGATCCCATGTGACACTCTTGATACACTTTCTTATTTCTTTCCAATACATGTTTTATTTTTTTTATTGAAACACCTGTTAACCAAAAACCAACAAAGAAAAGGAGAAAACTTAATTAATCAATCTTCACCATGCAACATCTGTTAGCACAGAAAAGCCTAAGTTAAAGTTCAAGAAGCCCTAATTCCCACCATTCAGTACACTAGAAATTGCTATAAATACCAGCCTCCCCTTGGCTTATTTCATGTGCAGAAATCAATGTCAAAGAAAATGACAACATTTTTCAGCCTCTCATCAACTTGCTTTTTCATCACCTTCTTTCTTTTATCTAGTGCATTGCTTCATGCCAACCAATGCTATGCAAAGGAAAAAAATCCTTCTTCTTCTTCTTCCTTGGTGTTAAGTTTAACTCGCACGAAAACCAGACTTTCCATACCTAAATCTTCGTATAATTTAGTGAGAAAAACCTCGGAGACATTGGACATAAGGGAGCCATTGAGAGAAGTGAGAGATGGTTATTTGATATCTTTGAATATAGGGACACCCCCACAAATTATCCAAGTGTATATGGACACAGGGAGTGACCTTACTTGGGTACCTTGTGGGAACCTATCATTTGATTGTATAGATTGTGATGACTATAAGAATCACAAGCTAATATCAAGCTTTTCTCCTTCATTTTCATCTTCTTCCTATAGGGATTTATGTGCTAGCTCCTCTTGTATCGATATCCATAGCTCCGATAACCCTTTTGATCAATGCACCATTGCTGGATGCTCATTGAGTAGCCAACTTAAGGGCACTTGCTCAAGGCCATGTCCTTCTTTTGCCTACACATATGGTGAAGGTATCGTATCGGGAACCCTAACTAGGGATACCCTCAGAGTCCATGGGACCAGTTCAAACCCTAATTCTATTAGGGAAGTCCCAAAGTTTGTCTTTGGATGTGTTGGAACAACCTATAGAGAGCCTATTGGGATTGTAGGGTTTGGGAAAGGTCCACTTTCTTTGCCTTCTCAATTAGGGTTTCTCCAAAAGGGTTTTTCACATTGCTTCTTGCCTTTCAAGTTTGCAAATGACCCTAATATATCTAGCCCTCTAGTTGTAGGTGACCAAGCCATTGCCTCCAAAGAAAATTTCCAATTTACTCCTATGTTGAAAAGCCCTATGTACCCTAATTTCTATTACATTGGTCTAGAGGCTATAACTGTGGGGAATGGTGCCACTACACAAGTGCCCTTAACCTTGAGAGAATTTGATTCTTTAGGCAATGGAGGAATGTTGATTGATTCCGGAACCACTTACACTCACCTACCGGAACCATTCTACTCGGATCTGTTAACCGCCCTTCGATCATCCATAAATTACCCACGTGCTGAGGAAATCGAGTCACGGACAGGGTTTGACCTATGTTATAGGCTCCCATGCCCTAATAACAACATTAACAGTCTAGTTACCGATGATTTCCCTTCAATAACATTCCATTTCTTGAACAATGTGAGTCTTGTATTGCCCAATGGGAATGATTTCTATGCCATGGGTGCACCAAAGAACTCAACGGTGGTGAAATGCTTGTTGTTCCAAAGCATGGAAGATTCCGAAGAGGGGCCAGCTGGGATTTTCGGAAACTTCCAACAACAAAATGTGGAAGTTGTGTATGACTTGGAGAAGGGAAGGATTGGGTTTCAAACTACGGATTGTGCTTCAGCTGCAACTTCTCAAGGGCTTCACAAGACATAAATAAGTATTAATGAAAGCAATGGGATTCTGGTAGCTGCTTTTGTGTCCAATGAAGACAATATATGGACCTCAGCTAATTGGAGTTGTTATTTTGGATTTAGTGTTTCTTTTGTTTTATGATGCTTTTGTGTATTGATAAAGAAAGTTTCTTGAAAAAAAAAGAAGAAAAGGAAAAAAACACAAGCAAAGATGAATTTTGTTCAGTCCGAAGGACTGAGCTGAATGTATTCTACTTGCTGGGAAATAAAGAATTAGTTTGAAATGTATCTGCAATACCTTCAACAATATGACATATATGTTGCATTACATAATAAGGACTACTAATACAGTAACCCATGCATGTTGCATTACATAATAAGGACTATTAATACAACAACAATAACATGTAAAAATTATGTGGCCTACGTATTTGGTAATAAATTATTTATTTTATTTTTCAAAATATTAATATATATGACAGATAACAACTTTAATTATGCATATATTAAAGTTTTCTTCCCTACAGAACACACCCTTAGTCTTTTCACCGGAAAGAAGGAGAAAAAAATACGTTTTAAGTTAATAAGGAATGAAAGTTCTATTATAGAATAAAAGAGATAAAAAGACGAAATGATAAGAGTAACATAATGTCACTGTATCATGTTATAATTGTTACTTTCTTTAGGTTGATTTTGAGGACTTACTATGATACTCCTTCTCTTTGTTTCATTTTAATTGTTAGTATAAAATTCATACACCTTTTAAGAAAAAATTAATAGGGATGATAATTTGACTAATATAACTATTAATTTTTTAAAAACATACAACAATAATTCTTTTCACATTTTAAAATGACTTTAAATACTAAGGATAGAATTGAGAAAACATTATCAATTATTTCTTGAATTTTAAAACTAGCAAGTATTTTGAAACAGTTATTTTTAATATACCTAGCAATTAAAATAGAACGGAGGGAGTATCTTTTTAAAGCTTCAAGTGCTTTTATTCTCACACTATATGTACCGCTTGTTCCTAAATCTTTGATTACTTCAGTTTGGAGTTACCATCTTATTATCATTTCTCTGAAATTAATCCCCAAAGAGATGAAGATATATCCCAATGAAAGTGATTGATCTTTAGTTAATCATATACTGTAGTACTAAAAGATCATATATTTAGGGGTCGTTTGATTGGAAAACAGATTATCCTAAATAACTAATTTCGAATTTAGTTATTCCGAAATTATTAACACCTTCAATAAAAAATAAGAAATAAATATGAATTTATTTCATATTGAATTGCAATAAAATCTCGAGATAACTTATCGCGAAACTAGTTATCATACATTGAGAGTGGGATAAATATAACACTATAATCCCAAAATAAGTTATCCCAAAATTTTATCTCAACCAAACATAAAATAAACTCATATTTATTTATTCTCATTGAAGTTGGAATAATAATCCCGAAATAACTAAACCCGAAATTAGTTATCCGAGAATAACTTATTTCCTAACCAAACAACCCCTTATATCATCATCTAAAACAGGTAGTGCTGGTCTATTCTAGAATTCAGATTGATCAACTCAACTATGTCGCATTATATATGCTCTGTAACAGACAAACAACTTCGTTATAGAAAGGTTTGACTAGATATGAATAGCTGATTGTTGACTGTTAAGTCGCTCCGACACAACTACTATTACACACCAATATCAGACTACCGACAGCCCCAACGAATACTAAATAGTTGAATGAAGCATAAATTGTTTAATAGCACACTGAAGCATGTCACAGAATATCATTACATTAATTAGGAGGACCCCATAGGAGAGTCCTATCACATTGAAGAATTTTTCATGAAATATCTGTACAGTGATGGACAAATGGCACAACAAACTCTAACAATCAGCACAAACACATTAAACAAAAACAACATTGAGATGAGAAGCACCAGTAATAAAGATTTAAGAGCAACAAGAAGCTGTAGCCGGTGTTTGAGCAGGCCTATCCATAAGAACCATCCCAGATGGATTTTGCGCTGGCTGAAGCCGAGGCAGTCTCTTCGCTGTTAAGTGAATAAATTAAGAAATATTCAGGTTGATAAAAATGCTAGGTTGCCAGTTATATGCAGTAATTAGTCGAACAAAATCCAACTTGGACTCTCTATTGCAAAGAAACCAGTAATTGATGAGATGTATACTCTTGAGTTGTCGAGCGATTTTGCAATCAAACATGTTTATATATGTATGACTCCAACAGCCTGATCTGTTGACTTCATACTCCTGTCATTCTTGTAATATGATACATTTCTCATTTTGGGATTTCCCAAAAATTTAATATACTAAGAGGTCGTTCGACTCGCAGATAAATTGTTAAGGAATTATGGTGCAGACATAGTAATAAGGTGATTAACAATCACTGGGTTATCATATTTGTTCTTGATTTTTGGTTTGTTGTATTAAAATCTGGATAAATGCAGTATCATATAAACCTGTTAGTTTTCAGATCAGATAGAGAATTGTTCCCAATAACATAACATCACTGACCTATATTAAATCACTTTATTTGCCGTAGTATTTTTATTATTATCATATATGTATGAATATAATTAGCCATAATTAAAAGTTATATACGTGTTATCCAGTTACAATAATATCAAATGAAGAGACCCTCTAAGAGGAAAAGTAAGATAGGGAATAGAGTAAAGTATGGGATGAATAAATACATACATATTAGATCTTACATTCCTTTGTTAAACATGAAATTATATTTTCAACACTTCCCTATAATTTCAAATTTAATATTATAAACATTACAAAAAACATATGAAAATAAGAAAGAGATGATGAACTAAAGAAAGAAATAATTTCAAAGGCATAAAATTGTCATGTCTATGATCTAATGCATGTATCATTATCCACATTGAATTCTGTACAAAATGCCAATTGCAGCATAAGTAATACAACAACATACTCCGTGCAATCTGGGGCGCGGGAGGGGGAGTAGGATGTAGCATAAGTAATAAACGGTTTATTAATAAGCAGATTGAAATGGCAACTAAATATTATAAACGCAGAGTACTAGTATTATTACCAATTAACACATCTCACAAATCTAATCCAAGAACAGAAAATCCCTAAATAACACCGTCTAACTATCATCTGGTGATTTTCTCATCAAAAACAATCTCCCACAACTAGTTTAATAATTTCTTGTCCCTCTACTGTATTAACACGTATCAAAGTAATTACTCAATTTTGTTCCCAATAATGACATGTCATACAAAATGCATAGAAGTAGTGGTCCAAAATTGATAACTCAACGATAGTAATATGCGTAGCCAATAAGAGCAGAAACATGACTTCATATGCAAAGACCTACCACAAAAGCAGCGGGCAGCCCATAACACAACAAAATGAATGGCAAGTATTTACCTATTTCAGAGAAAACATCATTAACATTCAATGCAGTTTTTGCAGATGTTTCCATGAAGAAAAGACCATTCTCCTCTGCATATGTTTGTGCTTCCTGAAAAAAGCGGTAATAACATATTAGTAATGATGTATTCAGTTAATATTCAGAATATCAGTTCTGACATGATGCTAATTGAGTAAGAACTTTGACATCTCGTGGATATATATTAAGTAATTGAATAGATAACGCCAAACTTCGTAGACACATATCTATATTTGTAAAATGGGTCACATGCCTCAAGAATTAACTCACTGACTGCCTGAATTTTAGACCATGATGTTGTTTTTAATTATCCAACCCAGTTTATGAGAAAAAATCCAATGATTGTTTAATGTTTTCTTCTACAGATACATCTAAAATGCAGGTTTAACAAACTCACTGGTTTTCTGTCCTGTACGACGATTTTTGACATATCTTGGTTAGAAGAACTGTATTTGAGTTTTGTCCCCAAGGGGATGACCTAACAGTCGAAGAGTTAGGAGTTACAATCTTGGAAACGAATGTTCAAATCTTCCATCTACCTAACCTTTAGCTGGTATAGTTACCCGGCACTTATAATGGTGGAAGTACAGGTACCCAACTAATGAGTCGATGTGTGCAATTCAGCCCAGACCACCGTTATCAACAAGACAACAACTGCTACTGCTCAATCCCAATCTAGTAGGGGTGGACCACTTGAATCCTCATTATACATATCGTTTCATTTGAACCCATTTCATTCAATAATCAATATGTAGGTTCATTGACAGTAGAAATTCTCCAAATTTTCTACTGAAATACATATCTCACCATCAAACAACAACAACAACAACAACATACCCAATGTAGTCCCAAAAAAAGGGGATCCCGGAACGGCAGAGTGTACGCACACCTTACCCTTCCTCAGAGGCAGAGATGCTATTTTCAAAAGACCCTAAATAAATCAAAGCATCTAGGAAAGGGAGAAGCGGATGAAACAAAGCATGTCAAACATTAACTAAGCAAAAATACAAGAAACAACATATAATCAAAAATCTAAGGGCAAGACATTACACATAGTAGTACTATGACTACTAGTATGGACAGATTAGATAAACAACGGTTTACTCCTTACTAACCTACTATCCTGATATGTGTCCTCCACAACCTCCTAGTATGGGCAGATTACATATCTCACCATCATTATCAGAATTCAACAGAAAAAGAAAATTTGCATGAGTGTATGTACAGTAATAGGGAATGAAGTGATCTAACTAGTTTGACATTATAGGAAAAGCAGAGCAAGGACAGTCAAAACCCAACCACCCGAAGTTCCTCCTTCGGCCAAAAAGAAGAAGTGGTACAAAGCCATAACTTGCATCTCTCCCCAATAAAGTATATCAAAAACTATCATTTGTCATGATACAAATTAAACAAATCACAAATACAGATCTTCACCATCAAATTTGGAAACCTACAACTAAAGCAAAATCAACGTAGAAAAATTAGCAGGCAGAAATATTTCAGTTAAGTATCTGCGCCAAACTACATAGGAAAAAAAATGAAACAATAGGAAAAATTCTAAAGAAACAACAATATTTAACATATAACGCAAAATTAGAGGGGGGGCGGAGTTGCTTCAATCTTAACTTTAACAAGCCTATCGACTCTTCAAAAAGATCTCACAAGAAAATATCAGCGCATGTTTATATTATGATCTTTGTGGCTCAGGTTAACCACTTGCACCATATTTGTTTCTCTTTTTTGATAACTGAGATATACCTGACAGTTAATGGGTACATGACTCGGTGGATAATGGGTTCGCCCCTCTACTTTTCTTCACTTAAATACCTGGCTTTTCTCTGTAGTAGGGTTCAAACCCGCACATGCGCCTAACCCAATCATCACGTGTTGCGCCCTTACCACTAGACTAAAACAGCCATTTGCACCATTTTTGCTTAGAAGCATAAAGGTACAAAATTAGGGTGCTCCACTTTTAAACTTTTATGATAGGAAGGGTGCTCCGCTGCTAGTTCTTCAAGTAAAGAGAATTGCACAAATCACATGTGCAAATTAAACCTTAAATTTCTATATGCTTATTTAAAGTCGTCAGTGTGTCTGAATTGCTCATACTTTTTCCTTGTGATTATTGGCCTTGAAAACTTCCGACCAATAAGAGAGTGGATCTTTTCCTGTGAGTTGGAGAGAGAAGTGGGAAAAGTATCTGCATAGATGAATAACCTAGTCCTACTTATCAATTAAAAAAAGATGAATAACCTATTCCTCAACAACAACAGCCCCCTCTGCTGCTACTAAACACCCTTATCTCCCAACAAAAGGTTGTCCAATATTCCCTTTCCCTTCGCCTTCCACATACGACTACAATTGCAACTATCCACTTTTTATTTACCGATTATGGATCTTTCCCCTTTTTAAATTTTCCCTCCCTGTCCCCGATGCTTCCCACTTTTTCCTCTTCGTTTCTTATTGGTAGTCAAGATTTCATCCATCCCCCTATTGCCAAGAGTGCCCCTAATCCATTTTACCTAAATGCTACATGGATCCTTCATTTATTTTAACGTAACAATATTTTAACAATTCCAGCTCTTTGCTCAGTTGGTGAAAGAAAGGTTGTGACAAAATTCTCGATTGAATAGACGATCGTCTCCACTGTGATTTGTCAGCAGAGTGTAAGTGAAGAAAGATACTTTCTGTTGTGTGTGATTTGACGATATTGCTTCTCTTTCATCAGTCTGAGAAGGAAATATTGTGCAAGGTTTTGTAAAAGGAGTTACCTTGCTCTTTTTAAAGAATGGGTGTGGTAACCATACAATGTCATTTCCTCAAGGGGGTTCTTTCAGTTTATAGCAGAAGTTTGCCGCCAGAACCATGCAAGAACTCGTTCCATCTCTCTATGAATTGTAAGAATTTAGTGTCTGGAAATGAGAGATTCTTGCCTATGGAGAAAGAGATGAAGGTGAAGCTTATTTGAGAAGTTCTCCCAATTCAAATTAAGGAATTCATTACTCCGTTACTGATGTACAGCTCGAGCATTAACCTGTGCTCCAATCTCTTTAAAGAAAAGGGTTACCTTCGTCCACTCCTCAGAGTGGACGGAGATTTCTTAAACACATTGTATGATTCGATAGTGAACTCATATAGCAAGCAAGACCATTGATGGTATATCAAGGTAAGTGATTCTCCAAATAATTTTTAAGGCTTCTCTTTGTTTGATTATCATTTGTTTTTCTATGCTAATCTTCTAGACTGCTTTGCATCATTTATTTTGATCGCAGAAATTACTAGTCTCTTTATTCCCCTGTTTCTAGTTCCCAGTCAATTCCTGTACAACATGAACGGTTGCTTTAGCCCAACCTCAAATTTTTCAATAGGTACTTTTTTGCTTGTCTTGTAAGAGAACTGCTTAATTAAAAAAATTAACATAGAGATTGCTTTTCTGAGTGGCTTTGTTAATTTAACAAGTGATAGATCCATTGATTTCTTTTTGATTGTCTTGTAAGAGGAGGTGCAAGGATACGCCGGTGAAAAAGGGTGAGGGGTTGGTTGTAGTAGGAGTTAGGAGAGGTAAAGGTAGGCCAAGCAAACTAGGGGAGGTGATTAGACAAGACATGACACAACTTCAGCTGATTGAGGAGATAACCTAAGAGAGGAAAGTATGGAGATGGAGAATTAAGATAGAAGGTTAGTAAGTAGTCGAGTGTTGTCATAGTTCTAGTAGTATGATTTAGGTATCCTGTAGTTTCTTTTTCTCCAACGTGTATTACTATGTGTTGTTAGACTTGTTTTATACATTGCTTTGGTTATCTTTTTTTCCTTTCTTTTTTTTTTTAAATTTGGTAATGTTGTATTCTTCAGCATTAAGGAAATGCTGGGGACCTTTAAAACTGGAAAAAAACTTACAAAGCTCCTAGAAATTCTATAAGTTGATCTGAATCCTCTAGGCCTAATTCTTTACACCAAAAAAAGAGAGATACTATACAATTCCACTTGACCTTGTGAATGGAATTGAATATATCTTCAAAATTTCTATTGTTCCTTTCTATCCAAACTGCCAACCATATGCAGTGTGGGATCAAACTCCACCAAGTCTTCTGTCTCTTACTGCCCCCTCTCCTAATCCAACAACTTAATAAGTCTGCAGTGTGTTCAGGCATAGTCCATTTAGTATCTGAAATATTGAGGAATATGGCCCAGATTTGAGCTGTGAAGCTGCAATGCACAAATAGATGATTGTTGGTCTCTTCTGTCTTCCCACACAGTGAGCACCAAGAAACTATGGTCATTCCTTTCTTCTTTAGAACTTCATGTGTCAGGCATGCTCTTCTAACAACTAACCATGTAAAACATTTGATTTTGGTTGGTGCTGAATTTCTCCAAACCTTTCTCCACAAGTTCTGTTGGTTGTTACTCTCCTGGGAATTCTCCCATTTATATGCCCTACCAACAGTGAAGATGCCATCCTCACTGTGTGACCATCTCACAGAATCTGGTTCATTGTTGGTACCTGGAAAAGCTCCAATTTCTTCTAGTAGGTTGGCTACTCTCTCCACTTCCCAATCATTCAAAAATCTTCTAAAGGTTAGGTTCCATCCATGAGCTGTCCAACATTCATTGACCCAAGCCTCAGGATTGTTACATAATAGGAACAAATCTGGATAAGAGTCCTTTAGAGGCCTTTGATTAATCCAAATATCCTTCCAGAATTTGGTACTCTTACCATCTCCCACCTTTATATGCAAATTGGCCTCTAGAATTGGCCACAAATTTCTTATAGTTCTCCATACCCCAACTCCATAAGTGTCGACGCTGACATTGCTGCACCAATTTCCATCTTCTCCATATTTGCATCTGATCATTTCCTTCCAAAGTGCTTGCCCCTCCTTATTATATCTCCACAGCCACTTCATCAGCAGGCTATTGTTATGCTTCCTCAAATCTCTAATGCCCAGGCCTCCTCTATCTTTGCTCCTCAGTTTATCTCCCATCTGACTAGGTTATTTTTTTTCCTTTCTAACTTTATCACATCGGTAACATTTTCTTTGAGCCGAAGATCTATCGGAAACAACCTCTCTACCCACAAAGGTAGAGGTTAGGTCTGAGTACATCCTATCCTCCCCAGACTCCACTTGTGTGATTACACTGGGTGTGTTGTTGTTGTATATGTCAAAGAGGTATGATATGAGTATGGTACTAACAAAGGATTCTTTAAAAGACGCTAAAGACTTCCCAGAAAAAACATGTACTCTTACTGAATACTTAGTTCCATATTGGATTACCCATAGCTGACTCCATGCAATGTCAGTCTACTTACCTTCCTTAAGTTCCATAGTTTTTTTTTCTTCACTTCATCTTTCCTTGGCTCTGCTTGGTTGTTTATCTCTTTATCATTTCTTTTTTATTCTTTTCTAAATTTTAATTTCAGCTTGTGTTTCCAAAAACATTTTCCCACTCATTCATATGGAATATAGTATTCTCTTGGCAAGATTTCTGACATTAGGTGGTTGAATTTACGAAAGACGTGCTGCTCAATGCAAGACGGAAACAAAGAAGCGTAAGGAAACTTGCAAGCATAATTTGTGTTCACTTAAAAATTAGAATCAACAATCAAAAAATACTAACATTTCAATTTGACACTAACAAAAAAATTATCTTCATTCCAGACTAGGATCTGAGAATAGGAATAAAATTGCTCCCTTCACATTCAGATGAAGGGAATTCTCATTGAGGTATTTACGCATAATTAGAATTCTTACTCAAGCACTTAGGCATACTTAGCACACTTAAACCCCATAAGTATCTGGTATCCAAGCCGATTGGACAGATGAGAACTACGTATCACTCTCATCAAGTCTCAACTGACCCAAGTTTCTCTCTTATGATACTTTTTTATTATTTCTTATTTTTGTGTCTAAATAATTATATATAGATGCTCTATCTGCAAGTTGAGTTGATATTATAGACAAACAGGCCGGTGGGATGAATTGAGACACTATTTTATACATAGGTTTTTTTTTTTTTTTTAATAACTGTGGTACCCGGACCAGCTTGCGCGCAGCCGTGCACCCCGATTAATTTCACCGAATACTTTCCCCCCACTAGCAACAAGTAGCAGAGGTAACTCTATCAACCAAGAGATGGGAAGAAATCACAAAGTATATTTTTGTCTCCATTGGGATTTGAACCTAAGACCTCATGATTCTCAGCCTACTTCATTGACCACAGTTTTTCAAAGTTCCTTTGCACTATTTAGTCATTCTAGTAGTTCTCTTACCATCTAATTCTTACTTCGATCTTAAGACAGATATTAACCACATAGTCTAGCCATGGCTCATAGACATGGGAGGAGAGCAGAGATGGATCGTTCTTCGTTAAGTCATACAATCTTGAACTGTTGATGAAGGAAGAACCAGGATCCCGGCATTTATTGGTCTGGATACCAAGAGCGTCAAGAGAGGTGCGTTCTCTTGCTTGGATCGCAGCAAAGGGAGTGTTCTGTCAGCTGAGAACCTGAGAAAGAAAAGGGTTACATAGGCCAGCTGGTGCTTCATGCGCAAATGCTTGGGTGAAAATATAGGTACACCGCTGTTACACCACAAGGTGGCAACACACTTGTGACAGGAGGTGCTAAATTGGTTCGGAGTACAGAGGATGCTGCCCAAAAAGTGAAGGAAACGCTGCATAGGAGAAGGAAGAAGATATGCAGGGCATACAATGTTGATCGGCTAGCTAATGTGGTCCTACAGAGGGAGAGGAATAGAGGGAGAGGAATAGGAGATCTTTTGATGGTGTAGAGATTAATTTTGTACATATAAGGAACGATCTTTTCTTTGTACATTCTTTTTGCAGCAAAAATACAATTCCCTGTGTACTTTATAGAGAACTGCATCTTAATATAGGTCACTACTTTCTGATAACTCCTTGTACACTGGAGAATTCCCACATTAATAGAATTATTTATGTTTATTAAAAAAATAAAAAGAGTTAACATATATTTGTCTCTTTTCTACGAGAAAATATCTGAAGAAGTAATTACTCTTCCATCCCAAAATGGTATTCCCTTTTGGTATTCAAGATTTAAAAAAGATAAAAAGAATTTTTGTACCAAGGTTGTCAAATATATTATGCAGCTAGTTAAAATGATTTCTTTTTCTTCATATTATGGTACTTCTTATATATGCTTTAAATATCTGACGCCGTATCCTTGAAAAAGAAGTTACTCTATACCGTTTTGAAACAAGAAAAACAACTAATCCTCAAAAGTGAAAAGGCACTATTTTAGGATATATTACATTTATTTACTTAAAATTGATCAAATCAATTAAAATATTAATATTTCTGGTCCCCCATTCTTTATTCCGAGGTGCAACAAAAGATTGCACATAAAAAATATTCAATAAACTCTAAATGACAGATTTGGGGGGGACGAGAACCCAATTTTTTAAAAAGAAAAAGGAAAGTGGGGAAAGGGAAAAAAGAAACACAAGAACAGACCAACAATGAAGCTTTAAGCAAAAACTTATTGTTAATTTCAATCAGTTTACTTTTCAAGCATGGACACTAAAACATGAGAAGGAGAAAATAGCACGGTCGGACACCCAACCCCTTCTAAACCTTGAATATTATTAGATTCAACTGGTCATCTCAGGCTTGTAGTTGAAACTATCACAGACCCAACTCTTAGATACTTGAGCAGGTTACATCATCATATGCCTAAATTGATACCCATAGCTCCAAGCCTCTAACTATGCTTTTGTGGTGCTTCCGCACATCACTATCTATAGTATGGAAGTCCGCGATTAGTTAGAGGAATAAAATACACTAACCTCAGCAGCAACTTTTCTTGCATCTATCAAATCTGCCTTATTTCCAGCAAGCGCCATCACCATATTTGGATTACCTTGGGCCAGAATAGGTAGAAAAAAAATAAGACATATGAATAGGCAGTATGATTCATTCAAAGAACACTGATGTATGCACCACGTGTGAAAAGGAAACAGTGCTTAGTTCCTTTGATCTGGCCAAGCATCATTGTGTAACAATGTTCAAGTTCGGACTCAAACATGGATGAAGCACTAATTCCAACCCATCCCTCATATTATCCACCAATTGAGAGCCAAAAATTAGAAGTTTTCGCAGTTTTTGGCCAAATTTTATCATAATTCTAAGCAGCTGAAACCCTCCCTAATCATTCATCGCTCAGTATTTTGTACATTCAGATACGGCCATACAGTAATGAAGACAGACAAGGATGGAACTTAAGATGTCAAAGGTACCTTGTGCTTGAAGCTCCTGAACCCACTTTTTTGCTCTATCAAATGATGCCTATAAATAACGAATTGAGAATCTTAGTTACCAAAGCTAACATGCTAACAGCTATTTGGAAGCAGTATAGAGTGAATTATAAGGATTTCGTAGAATCTGGTTTAAAAACTAACTTGATTTGTTATATCATAAACAATTATAGCAGCTGCAGCTCCTCTGTAATACATTGGAGCTAAACTGTGGTATCTCTCTTGGCCTGCGGTGTCCCATATTTCAAATTTTACAGTTGCATCATTTACTGCTACTGTTTGGGAGAAAAATGCAGCACCTATGGTCGATTCCTACATATAAAATAAGCAAGTTAAGTCAAGTCTCAAGGTCCCAATGAAAATATGTAAGTGCAGAAACCATTCAGCTTCACATATCAAATGGAAAACTAAGCACCTACCTGAAATTCAATAAATTGTCCTTTAACAAAGCGCAGAACTAGACTAGATTTTCCAGCTCCAACATCTCCAAGGAGCACCTAAAACCAAAAGACACTTCATTAGCTTATCAGTGTCAGGGTCACCACATCAAGTTCATAAACTTATAGGGTCAACACATCAAGTTCATAAACTTACAGGTTTAGAAAAAAGTACATCATTAGAATAATCTTTTTTAATCAGGAACACATCACTAGAATAATTGAAACGATGGCCTCCTAGTGTAAAGTGGTATTTATTGAGCAGAAAATTCAACATTGGAAGTACGAATCATTGAACGAATAATATGGTTTAACATGAACAATAAGTACACACTTGAAGAAATAAAAGAGGACTGCAAGTCATGGCAAAAGCAAGCCTAATATATTCCAACAAGCAAAACTTTCGTACAACCACAAAAAGCATCTAACATAAAATATACTGTAAGTATTATATAGCAACCGGAGGAAGAAACCATAACCAATTTTACTTTGACAACATAGCATCATCGAATAATAACAAAGTGAAAGATTAAATTTAGCATATTAGAGTACAAATAAATAAAATTACTGCAAATTTATCAACAAGGCAAAATTTTGAGAAAGAAAAAAGGCATATCAAATTTTTACATACAAGAAACAAAGCGCAATAAATCATTCAAATTGAGTAACTTTCGTGATCAAACCCCAAACCAAAAATAAATAAAACAGTATAGGTCATGATTCTGGAGAATTAAAGAGGACCCAGATCACAGATGGCAAAAAGAAAGAATCTTGATAGAATTTAAGCTCAACCAACAAGCAGAATTGATAAATCAAAGATGAGAAGCGCACCAATTTTGCGTTCATATTCTTGTTTCCACTGGTTGCCATAGCTGTGATTGATCAAAATTCGGAAAGGCGGAAGTGATTATCTGGTTGTGATTCAGATTTTGTGATTGTTTCGATAAGGGTTTCTGATCAGAATTTAGACTTGACAAAGAAGGGAGAGGAAGAAGAGGGGTTGACGTCAAGAAATTGCTCAAAAAAGGACACTCAACCAAAGTTCCTCTCTCTTGTCGATGATGAAAAGATTCCTCTTATTTTATCTGGAAATTTCCACCTTTTTTTTATATTCCTTTGAATTTTCTATATATAAGAAAATAATCCATCCGTCCACCTTTCCTCTACTGGGTAGTGGGTACTAAATGTAGAAAACATTTTCTTTTGTGGTGCCTATCATTTAGCCTAAACTTTAATTTAGTCCCTTATGTTTGATTATATGTTTCATTCCTCAACGTTTCACATTAAATGATGAGTTGATTTTGAAATATCACTTATCTATTAATTATTATTTTTTAAAAAAATTATTAAAAAATTAAAATAAAATAATAATTTCTTGAGATAATAATTATATTCATATAATTTTTGGTGAGAAGTTTTCTGCTTTTCTAAGTAATGGTCTTCACATGTTCAAATTTATTTTCAGACTTTGCGTTGGATAAATAATAAATAAATGAAGACGGAAAAAAACTACGAGAATTGCACTAATCTGATATTCAAACGAGACTTTGTTCCTTGGTCATTCATAAAACTTAATATATGGGGTCGAATTAAAAATGAGTACAAACTTGAAGGAGTTGCATGTAATTTACCCAATTCCCTTCCCAGGGCCCTTATTTTTTTTTTGGAGTAATAACTATTAAGACGCCACCGCTTACCTACCAGTTTGACTTCTGTTAGAATTTAGAACCTTCCCACCTTAGTGTCGGCTCTTGACCAGCAACCATTCAAGCAGCAAGTACTGAGAAAAGAAACTAAAGAATAATGAAAACAATCAATTATATATCCAACATAAAGCATATGGAATTAAATAAAGTTAATTAAGAAAAAGTACAAAGTAAAGGAGAGTAATGCAGGTGTTTTGCATTTCTATTTCAGCATCTAAAAAACTGTTTATCCTCTGAAAATGTCCCTCCCCGACACTAATCGTACAGACAATATTTTACTAATGAGGTATCTTCTGCTACTATACAAAGATAGCAAAAAAAGCAAAGAGTTTTGTCATATCCACAAACAAAGGGGTTGGCTGCTAAGTCACTCGAATAAGTAAGACAACCATGACAAAGACTAATGTCATAACAAAGATCAAAAGCCACTGGAAGCATGTAGTCTTGAAACTCTGTGAATACACGTCCATAGCTCTGGAAGTTGCATGTCCTGTACTTGCCAGGCTATGCTCAACTGCTTTCTCAGTTGAATCAAGTATCTGCATCCACAGTATATGTCACTACGATAAGGCCAATATACACAAAGTGACCACGTAAAATCAGAGACTAAAGGAAAAAGATCATAACTGTACAAGATAAATCAGACATCGAGTGAATCCGAACAAATTGAATGCAACAGTTTTTGGTTTCTTTTTTAGCACTGAAAAGAATCCTCAAACATGTAGTAATATCAGAGCTAGACTAATAAAATATTGTTGCGTCAGAAAAGATAGTTTGGGCTGCCAATGGTCTCAATTGCCTCCTAACAGGCAATATAGTTTAGATTGGAGACAGCAAAATCTTTCTCAAAGCAAAAATAGTTAAGAAAGTTCCCAACAATTTAAGCAAAGTGAAACGAAACAAAAAAACTTACTTTTTCAGTATTTTTGATGGATTGATTCATCATGAGACTGCTCTCTTTGAGCTGCCGTGCCAAAACAACCATTTCATCAGTCAAATCCTCCTGAAGTTTCCTGCAAAAGATGAGAACATCTGATAGTTTATCAAGTAGACTCTACCTAACTAAACTCACCCCTCTGAGAAAAATAAATATTGCACAAATAAGTGATTAGTGTCTCTTGTTACTTTTCTACTACAATGAAAAGGACTGGACAAACATATGGTAGTAGAAAAGATGCACTATGAATCATGCAGTAGAACAGTTTGGGAACATACATCTAGATGAGGCACATATACATACATCACTCCACAGACGGTGGCCTAGGCCTCCCAAGAGCCCAAGACTACCATCCCTGATCTCAGAGAGCATCTCCAATCTCATCTTCAATTTCCCAATATGTGCTTCCAAAGAACTTTCTATACACATATGATAGTTGCAGAGATGATGACTTCTGTGCAGTGTCTCAGCTCAGTGATAAAAGTAGGCCTCGCAAGTGTTAGATAAGCAATTTTACTTGTATCATTACCAAGTAGATGCTTCAAAACATCCTTTATTACAAAACAGAGCCCTACTTGCGTCCTTGTAAAAGATGAAGGTTGCTTACAGAATTTATTAGTTCATGCACTATTACGAGTTTAAACGTTTCATCCTACGCCAAAAAATCAAAGACAACAAACAATTTGACTTCAGATTTTATGGACTCAATACATCTGTGATTTCTCTCCCTCCACAAATTCCACACAATATCGTAAGGGGTGGTGTTACAGATGCTCTAAATGGCTTTTCCTATCTTCCTTGCATACCAGCGGAGAAAAGCAAACTTAAGGGTGTTTAGCATCCAAAAGAAGTTCAAAGACATTTCCCACCTTTCCTCAGCTACTGCACAGTGCAAGTACAAGTGATTGGTATCTTTAATTTCTTGAACACAAAATGTAACCTGTTGCATAATGTAGATCCTCTCCTCCTCAAATTTTCTTCTGTAAGACATGACCCATGAAGAACACCCAGCCAAAAGAATAAACTCAAAAGGGTCCTTTGTCCATTATTAGAGACTACTTAGAGTCTCTTCACCTCCTCATGTAGGTACCCAGCTTTCGCTGTGATATACACTACATTTCGAGCATCCCTAACAAGATTGATTTTAATTCCCCAATCCAAGCAATGCAGTTTGAGTTTAAGATCCCATCCTCCATTCTTCCTACATAGTTACAATAATGCAAACCTGAAGAAATTGTTTCCCTTAAAAGAGAATGCCCCAATCATGACTCATGAATCAGTCTAGGATTTTATATTACCATCTATAAAATTAAAACAGACCTTAATTTTGAATTCAAAAGATGAAGCCTAAACTATAGGAGGAAACAACAGCCTTTGTGCACCAATGTTCATCTATAGACCATAATTTGCGTTAACAACCTTTCCCACAAAGCTTCATCTTCTGGGTTCTATCTCCATAACCATTTCCATAGCAAACATCTACAGAGAACTCCCACATTTCACACACCCCTTCCCTTTTTTCAGTATTAACACAACTTTT
The DNA here is from genome assembly GCA_018107945.1 of Datura stramonium. Lineage (NCBI taxonomy): Eukaryota > Viridiplantae > Streptophyta > Magnoliopsida > Solanales > Solanaceae > Datura > Datura stramonium. Next base: position 72,917 of record JACEIK010007131.1, read on the forward strand.
TGTGTTGTTGTTGCCTTCCCATGAAATGTTCTCTTTTGTCCAAATATTTCAAAATTTTATCCGACACAAGAAACAAAGACATAATGTTGGGTAGAATGATGTCTAATCAACTGCGGTCTGCGTATGAGTTAATCTTGCCCACATTGACAAAAGAATTTCTTTCAAGTTGCTAACCTTTTTCAAATTTTTCGTGTAAACTTTAATTGAATTATGCTCATCTCCTAAAGGGAGCCCCGAATACATTGAATTCTCCTACTTTTGTACCCAGATATATTTGCAAGTGTTAGCTTATCATCCATGCTACTAATAGGATATATCAGACATTGCTTAGGTTTATATACAAACCCGAAACAACTTTAAAAGCTGATATACCACCTTAAGGAACATCATATGTTTTTCCTTGCTTCACATATTAACAGTGCATCATTGGCATAGAAACTTATGTGAGTTTTTAAGTTATTGTCTTTTTATTTTCTGAAAAGACAGATTTTAAGTTATTGTCCCCTGGACCTACCTTAAATTCACTAAAACATCATTTCTCCATTGCCTAGCCCAACATTCTACCAAGACATTCAGCAACGGGAATAGTAAGAAGATCTGCCTACCTCGAGACAAGAAAAATCAGCATAACTCCTATTTACTAATGCAGAAAACTTAACTGAGAAACAAAACAGTTTATCCAATTTCTTGATTTCTATCAAAATCCATCTCTTTAAGCAAAACTGACCACTTCATACTCTACATCTAATTTACAACGGATACCTGTTTTTCCTTGTCTCCTTCAGTCCAACTTCTCATTAGCAACTAACTTGCTCCTATTATCTACCTCCGCTCACAAAAGCATATAGAGAAGCGAACTACTACAATAAATATTAACTTCAACTTTTCAGCTACCTTTGTTAGTATGTTACCCATAAAAATACTCCCATAAAAATTTTTGAGTTAAAAATTTTTTATTGGGAGAAGGGTATTCCTACACTGTTCTGCTTATATTTAACTAGCTCAACTACAACATAAGAGCACATATCTACTATCACTTTTAGTCACACGTGGCAAGCCGTACCTTTTCAGGAACAGATACTCATTGGGAAAGCCCTTGGTGGAACAGAAGTCAACAAACAAAAACTGTCTATAAATATTAATACAGAAAACTAGTAAAGATAGAGCACCTGTGCTTCTCGATATGTGTCCGTGCGGCATCATCCAGTTTGACTGCAGCTGATGATTGATCAGAATCAATGGAATCTCGAGATCTCTCCTCATTGTTTGAATGGACCCTGTTTCACTCAAAGAACAACGGTCAGAAGAGATAATTATAAAAAGACACATTGCAATGGCTACAAATGAAAAAAGACTCTTGCAGGTACCCAAATCTTCTTCTCAATCCTTCAGAAGCAGAATTCACACTTTCTTCTGCTTTAGGAGTTCCACTGCAGGAAGTCTCAGCCACAGGTTCCTCCGATGTATGCACATCAGACTGTATGTGGTTAAAGATAATTTATTTATTAATCACATAAATAGAAGCAAGAACATTATCGACAAACTACTAGCATATGTCTATAATAAGTTGAAAGGTGACTCCAGAAGAGAAGATTGAACCACGTCCAAAAACATCGAAAGAACAGATGTATGACAACAAAAGTAGCAGTAAGGCCAAAGGAATAATTAAGTCCAAAATGCTGAGCACTATGGACTAACAGCAAACAAGAAGGCACAAAACTTCAAGGACAGTCTATTGATTAAAAAAGATGCCAGCTCTTTCATATTCCATCAAAATCAGTAAAATACCTGAATATGGTATGTTTCGTATAAGAAAGCAAGGTGAATGGAAACTCACAAGAAATGACACTAGCATGTACATACCATGGGCACAGCTAACTTGGCAGCAACAGCTTCAATGTTCTCAGCATATTCATTCACCTTGGCTTTTGAAACCCTATTTCGGGAAACAACATGAAAATTGAACACGCATCAGGAAGAAAGCATCTAGTAAATAAAATAAAAAAAGAGATCCATTAAAAATATACACCTTAAGCAAAGTGTTTCAAGAATTAAATCAATCTAAATAGCTTTTCTAATACAGGAAAAACTCTCATGGTTAGTTGATAAAAGTTTAAAACGTTCTCCTCATACAGTAAAGAAAAAAATAGAATTGTTAAAAGTATATGACTGAAATTCTAGTCTAAACACAGGAAGACAATAATGCCTTTTATGTCATCCCAGTTCATTGCACAGATAACAAAAGCATCAAAAATGCAGAAAATACTACTTTCACACACCACCAAACGGTCTGCACAGAGATTATGCCAGCATCATGATTTCCTCCATAGAAGGAGACAAATAAACTAGCCATACTGTCAGGAAGCGAATTTTTCATTATAGGCAGGATGTTAGTACGCTGTATAAAAACATAACTAAAATATGTCCAATTTGGAAGAGGGTAGGCGAAGTTGAGATCAAAGGAGGGTGACTTCCCATCTAATTGACCATGATAAGGGGTTTCCACTTCATTACTTAGGTAGAGTTTAATGGCTAGGAAGCACACATTTAAATTTAAATAACAACTCCAACTAAACAAATAGAAGCCAGGGCCTTTATAAAAAAACAGTGACAGATGGTAAGGAAGCCAACTGTCTGGAAATTTTTGTAGCAGAATGTAATTTTCTTCAAATTATCTTAATTGGAAAAGAACAAAGCATATATACCTTGGAAATCCATCAGAATTCCTCTCTTCAGCCAACTGCTCCAGTAATTCCCGCAAAGTGGCAACATACTGTGAAAGATGTAGCAAAAAGAAATAATAAATGCATATGCCCATAGAAAGAAAATTTTCAGATGACAAAAACTGTACAGTACCCTACATAAGCAATTGCTTATGCCATGATTTTCTGAAAAGATTTTCATAGAAACAACCTATGCTGCAATTTGCAGCTGTGTGCACAGACAATTATCAACTTTCACAAATAACAACTGCGTCAGAGAACATACAACAGAACATGAAAAGATCAGCTTCCTGAAATAAATAGAGGCTCCACCAGAGACATCAGAAACCAGTTTAAGCATGTTTGTACAGAAGATTAGGGAAGACAGGGAGGTATTACTGTGACTCTCCATCTCTCATCCTACATCTGATTAAAAAAATTCAGTAGGTGGATGAGTCATCCTGAGCCCTATTCATCCTAGATATGGTGATATTGCAGTACTACTGATCTTAATCACCATGGTACTTTTACTCCAAAAAATATATTGACAGGTAAATGTGTTGAGGCCATGCGAGTGGGGTGCAACAGTTTATACAAGATTTGTATTGCAAAGTCCAAAAAGATGTATCCTTAGACAACTGAAGTACTCTGTATGCAGTAAAGTCCCAATACTAGACCCATAGAACACTATCATTCCATTACAGTTTTACTCAACAATAAACTACAATAGGCGAGTATATTTAACAAGGGACAGATTTTGACCATTGGCCTCTCTGTCCATCAAAGGCACATTGGTTCATCTATTTCCAAATAGTCCATACAAAATTACTTGAGGAAAGATCCACTTAATCAGTAGCTTTGTTTGATATTAAACCCAAGTAGGATGAAGATGCACAGCCTTCTTTAAGGATGACCTCATACAGGGATCGGACAATGGAAATCCTCATTACCCTTCATCCTGTTGGTGAATCAACAGAGCTACTAGTTCACTTGAAGCTGCATGAATATTTAAAGCTTCCAAAATACAAAGAAGACGTTTTCTTAAATGCTCAAGGTCCACACAGATTATATGAGCTCCATTAAATAGCATAACATAAGTTCTTCAAAACCTCTAGCAAAATAATAGGCAAGAGGAGAGAACAAAAAGATATCGAAAAGCATATAGCCATCAATCCACCGTTAAGTCAAAGAAACCTATTAGGTTCATTTACACAGCCTAGTGTTTCAAAGTTGTCTTCTCAAAGCATATCATGAAAGTCAAAGAAATAAGCCTCTTAATAGCGCAGAAAATCAAGACTATCAGATGTCTTGTTTTGTGTAACTACAACATGTGATTCAGGTCGAGCACAACTTTTCCAAACTAGATAACCAGATATACCCACACTCGGAGACTGAAAAACGAAATTTAATTACAATCCAGATATACCCACTCAGAGACTGAAAATTGAAATTAAATTACAAAAACCAATATTCGAGTGTAGCCATGTTACAGTAACAGAAAGTTTAAGCCTTTTAAGAACTAGAAACATCTATTCAAGAATATAATATATTAATTTATATCTATCGAAAAAATTCCAGCACAATCGAATCAAATGAGCTGATAAATTCACCACATTCACAATAAGTCTCACATAAATGCAACAAAAAGCACCCAAGCCATAGGAAAGAATGAAAAGAAAAATATGCAAACACAACCATCAATTCTCTGTAAAGAGTTGAACTTGAATGACCTGTGCACTTACATGTATAAGCTTTGCTTGATTTTGCTGCTGCGGTGCAGTTACAAGTAACCTCTTCAAGTTTACTTCAGTTTTGCTCAACCCCATGACACCCTCTAGCTAACTTTCTGTCACTAGCTGATCAAGAAAATCAAATCTTTCCAAACCTCTCAGTAATCTAGCAAAAAATGTAAAACAATATGCAAATTTTCGACTCATCGCAATTATGATTCTTCTTTATTTTAGAATTTCCATCTGGCCCTATCATGCACTTCTAGCATATTCTTCACGTTTTAAAATTATGAACTAACGAAGAGTGCATAGTCCTAGTTTAAACATTCATTTTTCCTACTTCAATTGCTTTAATAATCACATATTCAAAATATATGTAATTCAAAACAAACTAATAATTGAAGCAGATTAATGGAGTAATCAACTTCACTACATAAGAAATGCACCATGATCCAAAATCAAACAAAAGGGCCCACTTGAATGCATATTGTAACGGTATAACCAACTCACAAACTAGTCAGTGTATCAGGATCCAATCACACAAAGAATCGGTAACCTAAAGAAAAAGTTTTTTTAATAGAACCCGGTAGGAACCTGGGTATCCATTTTAATCTGATGCAGATTTCATATCAACTTTCTCTTTTTCGTTAACAGCGTTTCGAATTTCCTAAAGGATTTTGTCCTTGTTCACCGCCCAATCCAAGATTTTCAAGGAGAAAGAAATAGAAAAGAGAATGAGAACTTCCAACTCTTTTTCTGAATCAAAACGTTGAAGCTTCAAAATCTTTGTACAACAACATAATACCCAGTGTAATCCCACAAGTCACAACAGCAAATGATAGTATATCATTAACTGCCAAATCAAACTAAAGATAAAATTTTCACAAAAAGCAATCTAACAAATGATTAGGAACCAACGGGTTAAAAGGAAACCCTAGTAACATAGGTGCAAGGAGATTAAGAGAACCTGCATCACAGATAGAAACTAGGGTTTGAAGATATGAGAGGACTCAGTTGAAAGCAATAAAGATAGCTGAAGGCGATGAGTGTCGACGAAGAACAAGGGCGGAGGAGAGACTGTAAAGTGGCCGGTGATGGTCGGAAATGATGGAGAAAGCTTCAAAATCTTTTGTTTTGTTTTGGTCTGGGGATATCTTTTTCTTTTAATCCCTTTTTTAATTTTAATCTTTTTGTTAATAGATTTGTTGTTAGTAAATAAGGCAAATTTAGAAAAGAAGAAACTTTTCGGACAAATAACGAGGAAAAGAGGGTGGAAACGAGTTCTTTTCTAGATTATCTTAATTACAAATTGAGAAATTATTTTTTTTATTTTAATAATATTAATTTTATTAAATTTAACAAATATCAGAC